>JAODXP020001479.1:15000-23289 GCA_027497455.2 Sardinella longiceps | reverse complement strand
AACGGAGTCAATAAATAGTTTTAGTATTTTTTATTAAATCCTGCATAAATGGGTTAGTGCTTTTATTTTGTAGTTTTCTGTAGAGCTTTGCATTGTGGGTGCTGCAGTAGCAGGAAGAGATTCTGCACTGCAGCAGGTAGGTTAGGATAACGTGGGTCCCCTATAAAGTTCACAAAAGTCCTATTTACAGATTATTCATTTTTGCAAAGTAATTCCCTGATTATTTCTGATAAGCAAGGTCACCTATAAATTGCATTTGTGCAATGTTTTCTAGTGTATTGATGTTAATATTTCATATTGTATTTTCGTTTGACCTTGAGCTATTTTCCTATTGATATGTAGATTGGTAATGAGACGTTTATTTTGTTTAGACTCGACCCACGACCTGAACCCACTATTTTTGTACATCTGGCAACCCTTTTATGCAGGTAACCAATAAGAATTGTAGTTTAGATTGTTTGTTTTGCCTATATTCTAATTTGCCTCGTGACCGCTCGCTAACGTGTGCGATCTCGAGGTTGACTAACCTGCCACGTTCGGTGCTGCTTTTAGGCGCAGTACCAGTAGCGGCCACAAGATGGCAATGTTTACCTATGTATTAGCGCAGTTTGCGCATTGATTTCAATGAAAATGGATGAAGCAATGTTTTCCCGTGATGTTTTATGTCAGATTTATTTTATTTTGGATTAGTTTCCAGTATATTTTTAGTCTCTGTATATTTTTATGTTATTATTGTACACTATATGATCACCATTTAGATTTAGACTTAGATTCCATTTAGAATTACATAGGAAATAGCCTATAGTTTCCCTCAGTACTTTAATACACACATTCACACCAACATATACATTCATTTTATAATACATTTTTCCCTTTTGGAATTTATTTTGTTTATTTTCTTAACACACTCCATAACATTAGCAATGTAGATAATTATATATATTAGGTTTAGTAATATTAGAGTAGCAGGAAGAGATTCTGCACTGCAGCAGACTCGACCCACGACCTGAACCCACTATTTGTGTACATCTGGCAACCCTTTTATGCAGGAATAAAGTGCTCATCCGCCAGCTCGGGAGTCCTCTTCTTTAATGCAACTACACAACGCAGAAGTAAAGAGAGAGTCCGTAACATGTGCATGTCAGTTCATTCGTCGGTGGCTAATGACTCAGTGACTCAGTTCAGAGGAAGTTGTTCCATTTTTACATAAATGTGTCTGTATGCTGTGTGTGTGTGTGTGTGTGTGCTGTGTGTGTGTGTGTATTTAAGTATTATCAGTGAGAGTTCAGTAGGTGCGTCATTACTCATGATTAACGATCTGTTAAGAGTCATCCTCCGTATGACTTCTCTAGGGAAAACTGGACAGTTGTGGATGTTAAATTAGGTATGCCCACTGGGCGAACACACACACACACACACACACACACACACACACACACACACACACACACAGGGCCTCTGTTCTTGTGGGTGGAAGCAGAGGCGGCAATTACTGAAGTCACCTGGCAGTGAGTTCCATTTACCTTGGCTCCTTTGTCACACACTCTAAATTCTCCCTCCTAAATCTAACACTCGGAGCATTCCGGGCCCTGCTCAGCGAACGATTCACTTCCAGGTCACAGGAGAAGTCACTGAATTATGAACATGAACAATTTGTCCCAGTATAGCCAGGGAGTTTTTTTCTTCTCTTCCTTCACTCTCTTTCTTCTTTCTTTCTTTCCCTCCATCCATCCATCCATCCATCCATCCGTTTGCAGGTTATTAGTGACTTTCGTTTTTTTCCCCTTCATTTCCGTGCCACTGAGTCTACGCAGTCCTCAGAGATATGCAATCATTCTCATACGATTTGCCTGCTCTCCCGTCACCTACTTTCAGAGCTAGTTAATATCACTTTGTAGCCATGAGGAAATTCAATTAAAGTCTCTTTCCACCCCAACTGAATCAAGCATAGCAGAGTAGAATCTACCCAGGGGGGAGGGACTGATCACAATGCCACACTCATTTTTCACTCCAGCTCAAAACACTGATTTGCGCAGACAGACCAGGGGCAAGATTACTATTATTTTACAGTGTTCTGCTTGGAGAGATGTCCTAATTGAATACAAAACAACAGCTGTGAATGAATATCGATGTGGCTATCTTCTGGTAACCTCTCTCTCTCTCTCTCTCTCTCTCTCTCTCTCTCTCTCTCTCTGTATATCCAGTATTTCTCTTTAAAGGCTAGGTGAAGAGATTCCCCAAAAAAGCCACTCCATCTGGATCATATTATCAACTCCATATCAAGGTCAAATCATAATTAACAATAACAATAAACAGAGAATGCATAATAAATACAAAAAAAGACATAGGAAAAGTGTGAATCCATCTCTCTCTCTCTCTCTCTCTCTCTCTCTCTCTCTCTCTCTCTCTCTCTCTCTCTCTCTCTCTCTCTCTTTCTCTCTCTCCCCTGTCTCTGCATCTAATGAGGTGAAAGGCATTCACTGACAGATCCATCATTAATGTGTCTGAGAAACCGAGAGCTTAGTGTCACCTCTTTCCTCCTCCAGATTAGATCATGGAGTGTGATTGTGTGTTTCTTAACAGTCTGGCGGGGAATGCCATTTGAGAATAAATCATTTTAGATCGTTAGACTATTAATATTTATGGGAGCTGAATAAGAGAATAGCAGGATGATTGCATTGACTGTATGGTGATGCAGTCATTAGTGATTATTACATGAATGCTGAGTCTACTTACGGTGATATTGATGCTGTATTTTTATAGTCTACTTGATAATGTCTATTAGTTATTAATTATAGTGTAGGGTATTTATACATATTTACAGTATATGATGTATTTGTATTTGTACACATGCCCTCCTTTTCACACACACACACACACACACACACACACACACACACACACACACACACACACACACACACACACACACACGCACACATGCATTGAGGCACACGGGAACAATTTGGTGTTCAGGGTCTTTCTCAAAGACACTTTGACAAGGTCAGGAGGACTCACACCTGCTAACTACAACCCTACAGCTGCCCAGCAACTCACACCTCTACCTCCTGTGCCACCATTGTGTCTATAATAATGCCCATGATGATGATGATGATGATGACAGTGGTAGTGCTGGGTGGTCTTTGGTCCTTTTGGCTCTCAACTGTGCCTTCCAGGCAGCACTGCCTTCAAGGTCCTACTCCCCAAAATTAGGGTTAGGGTTGAGGGGGTTAAGGTTAGGGATAACTTAGTGCTGTTTAGTCTGTGTTGCATGGATTGTGCCATTGGGGGCAAAAATCACCATTGAGTGAAGTTGGTGATGCTGATTGTCAGGGCTGTGTCAAGGTACTCAGGGGTCCCCAAGCAAACAGCACATAGGGGCACTTCACCCCCCATAAATACCTGACATGAACCACATTGTTATAATATTCAAGCATCTTCAACACGATTATTTGTATTGTACAGTTGTCTATCTCCAGTTTAAAATAAGTTGTACTGGAAAACTGGAAATATGATTAAACAGTTAATCTTGGGGGCCCTTTTCAGTCTTGGGCCCCAGCTTATTGCCTGTTTTGCCTGTCCTGCTGCGACGGCCCTGCTGATTGTTAATGTAGCGAGAGTGGTCATGAGTGTTCTCTTCTTACCTTCAGTTCCAGAAGAGTCTGGAGACCCAGGCACAGCTCAAACGCCTCGTCATCTGGAGGAGGAGCCACAGAGAACACATGAGTCAGCGAGACAGATGGAGAGAGAGAGAGAAGAAAGAGACAAGAAGAAGAAAAAGTAGAAGAAGAAAGCAAGGGAGATAGAAAGAGAAAAGAAAGCAATTTGAGGGGCAATCAGTCATGGACTGATGAATCAATCAAGCAAGCAAGCAGTGGGATTTGGGATGATTGAAATATATGGAGGTCATTATGTAAATGTCTATTATGTGTATGCTTAAATACTTCTAAAACTGAGTTAAGTACGAGAGAAAGAGAGAGTTTTTCCTTTCTGTCTCTCCCTCTCCCTCTGCCTGTGCTGTGCTGTTCTGATATGTATGTGTGTGTGTGTGTGTGTGTGTGTGTGTGTGTGTGTGTGTGTGTGTGTGTGTGTGTGTGTGTGTGTGAGAGAGAGAGAGAGAGAGAGAGAGAGTATGTGAGAGTTTTTCATTTCTCTCTCTCTCTCCATCTGCCTGTGCTGTGCTGTGCTGTGCTGTTCAGTAATGTGGTGCACGTCTAACAGTAAAGGTTGCAGTAACAGACAGACAGCCCCAACAAAAGCAGCCATCACATCCTCCTCATGTCTCCGCTCCCTTCCGATGGAGATGCTCCGCTAGTCAGGAAAGGGCAGACAGGCAAGGCTATGCACACTTACCAAACACATCTGTCAAACACACACACTCACACACACACACACACACTGGCAAGGTGAGAAATCACTCATCACATCTATCAACCACACACACACACACACACACACACACACGCACACACACACACACACACACACACACACGCACAAACAAACAAACACTCACACAGGCAAGGAGAGAACTCACTAAACATATCTATCAATCCCCCCACATCTATCAACCCTGCACAGATGGTCCAGGATACAGCACATTATAGCGGAGGAGTCTGGAGACTGGTCTGATGGAAAAGGGAGGAAGTTTTCCTTCAGATTGTGTGACAGAGATTTGTGGCTTTTGTTTATGAATATGTAAATGTGTGTGATAAATGTGTCTGTTTGTGTGTGTGTGTGTGTGTGTGTGTGTGTGTGTGTGTGTGTGTGTGTGTATGTATGTGTGTGTGTGTGTGTGTGTGTGTGTGTGTGTGTTGTTTTGAGGGTGTGAGTGTGTGTCCGGGTGTGTAGTTGTAATTGTGTGTTTGTGAGTGTATGCATATGTGCATATGTGGTTGTAGTTGTATTTTTGTGTGTGTGTGTGTGTGTGTGTGTGTGTGTGTGTGTGTGTGTGTGTGTGTGTGTGTGTGTGTGTGTGTGTGTGTGTGTGTGTGTCTCACCTGTGACCTGTGCGGAGCACTGCACTCTGTCCCCCCCCAGCTGTAGCTTTAGTCCCCCCACCAGACTCCCAGCGGGGGCCTCCTGCAGACGACCCTGCTGCTGCCCCTCAGCCTTCACCGCCCCTGGACCCTCCATAGTGGGCTTCAGCCTGCACACACACACACACACACACACACACACACACACACACACACACACACACACACACACATGTGAGCATCAACTTTGGTTGAGTATGTTTTGGTACAGGAGGGGTAGAGATTTTGTTCCAGAAGAATATGCATTTTTATGTGTGTGTGCGTGTGTGTGTGCACTTACCCTAGCCGTCTACAACAGGAGCGAGAGATGTGGTTGTGCTGGCAGCCAGTGTTTATGGACACCTTCACCTCAGCATCATGGCACTGACACACACACACACACACACACACACACACACACACACACACACACACACACACACACACACACACACACACAAAAAGAGACAAAAATATCATTATTCTCCTGTGTAATTGAGTCTGTCCCAGGTTAACTGCTGCTCTCTTGTATAGTGTCACACAGTCAATATTCACCAGGCTCCTACTTCCAGTATAAACTCTCATGCACTTAGACCTCATACCTCTGGATGGCATTCATCAGTTATTTACATTCTGTTTGCATTGATTTTACAGTTGACTTGTTTGTTTACTATTATTTCACACAATAGGCTGTACTATAGTTATTACCACTAAACATAGAATATAGATATGTATGCAGTCAGTATAATCCTGCCGGTTACTGTATATACTAAGCTAGTGACACAATACCCAAGGTCATTGAGCTGCTAATGGATTTCACGCACTGATGAAGAAGCCTGTCCAGACGTCGCTGTAAGAGGCTTTGGATACAGTATACCCATAGGCTAGCTAAGTGTAAACAAACCACGGAGAAAGTGTGAAAGTGTGTGTATTCCCCTGGCAGATGTGAAGTGTCAGCCACGTTGAGAGTTGTTTATCTAGCCGTGAGCCCATTGATTTCCTTCCTGAGTTGGGGGATTAACTTAAAGAAAACTGCAGCTAATACAAATCAAATTAAAGTCAACAGGGCTGGCAGTGACCTGCCAAAATGCCTCCTTGTAAAAAGGCCTTTATTGGGGCATACATCAAATCTGCAGACAGGCATTGACTTTTCGGAAGGCTTTTAAAATGCGCCAGCCGACCATTAACACAGCCCTGACCCCCGAGCTCATTATAAACAGAGAGACGAGTGGGTGAGCGAGCGAGTGTTTATCGCTGAGGTTTATTTTGGTCTCTCTTGGTTTGGGTTGTAACACACCTGCTATTGATTTAAGCTCAAGGGGGAAGTCTGTCTGAGAGGCACTGGGCCAGCAGCCACTTGCCAGACTTGGGGTGTGTGTGTGTGTGTGTGTGTGTGTGTGTGTGTGTGTGTGTGTGTGTGTGTGTGTGTGCCTTTTTGTCTGAATATTTCTGAGATAGAGAAAGTGTATGTGTGTGTGTATTTCTCCCTCTCTCTCTCTCTCTGTGTGTGTGTGTGTGTGTGTGTGTGTCTGCAGATCTCTCTCTCTCTCTCTCTCTCTCTCTCTCTCTCTCTCTCTCTCTCTCTCTCTCTCTGTGTCTGCAGGTCTTTCTCTCTCTTTTTTTCTCTCTCTGGCTCAAATTTAGTTCACCTTGGGGCTCGTAATCATCTCAAGTTGGAGTTAAAGGTGGATTCAGGTGAGTCCAATACAAAGTCTTTCAGTGCAAACATGAATTGACTTGATTTAAGAGGAAAGAAGATTTGATAAGAAAACCAGAACACAATTGGGAGTCTATTCAAAATACATCATTCAACTGTAGTTTGGTTTGACACAGATATACAGCTGCAGAGGTCGGTAAATGTACGGTAGCAGAGGTCAGTTCGACTGCTTACAACCTGCCACAACTGCAGGTGTCCAAAAGTTTGGACACACCCTCATTCAATGCGATTCCGCAGGACAATTTATATTGTAGATTCTCACTAAAGGCATCAAAACTATGAATGAACACATATGAAATTATGTATTTAACAAAAAAGTGTTAGGTTATGACAAACTTTTGGACCTGAACCCAATCAAGCTGGTTTGGGGTCAGCTGGACCGCAGAGTGAAGGCAAAAGAGCCGACAAGTTCTTTGCATCTTTTGGAATGAATAACTGTTCAAGACAGTTGGAAAACCTTTTCAGGTGACTATCTCTTGAAGCTCATCAAAAAAATAAATAGAGTACAAAGCTGTTATCAGATCAGAAGAAGGATACTTTGATGAAACAAGAATATAAAACATGTTTTCAGTTATTTCACACTATTTTTTTATTAAGTACATAATGCTACATGTTAATTCATAAGTTTGTTTATTTTGTAGATTGTCATTGAAGGCAACAGTCATGAAAATAAAGTGAATAATTTAATCGGAAAGTGTGTCCAAACTTTTGGTCTGTACTGTACAACAAATCCACAGCATTGAGTCAAACGCTTTAACCACTGAGGTGCTTCCAGGATGTGAGGATTTCCCACGTATTGCAGCTAGCTAGCCCAGGGCTAATTAGCATCCGTTACATGCGCATCACCAGCTGTTGGTGGACAATTATTCACAAGTTTGATTAATAAGTCAGTCATTTTGGTCCAAACATCAGGCATTATCATCACTCAAAATGTAGATGATGATTGCAGTTTGTCTGTGTTCTGTAAATCATTCTCTGCCAAAACAGGAAGAACTAAATGAAGACATGACAACAAATTTGCCTGCGACTACAATTTGTCATAGAATACTGCTGATGTCTGGGGATTTTCAGACTCAACGGTTATCAGCAGTAGAAGGTAAGACACTAATTGACTAGGTTACTAATCAGCTATGAGGTCAAGTCCTGGGTTTGTAATAATGATTAGCCTAGACCCAAGATAATTGGGTCCATCCATCTGTGTGTGTGTGTGTGTGTGTGTGTGTGTGTGAGTGAGTGTGTGTGTGGCACTGTCCGCTTCTGTGTTCCCTGTGTACATAATTTAAAACAAACTGGACGGAAGTACTTTCATTATTTTTACACACGGTTGCAAATCACCATATCCATATTGTGTGATGTTGCCGGATGTTATGGGACCCGGCCTGGCCTTACAGGGTCACGTTGTCTGATCCTCAAAGTGCTGAACCATCGCTGGATCAGCACCGTACCCCCCCTGTCTCTCTAGCTTCAGTCACCCACCTGTGTTACACAGTAACAGCACGACACAGCACATCTCCGCTAACAGCACTGTGCTGAGAGAGGCTGCAGTCTCTCTTC
>JAODXP020001479.1:0-7500 GCA_027497455.2 Sardinella longiceps | reverse complement strand
TGACGTCTTTAGACGTCACCTGAAATACTGCCGTTCACTGCCAATGACGTCTTTAGACGTCAACTGCGTTTTTTAATGGGGAGGGCTGCAGAAAGACCTAGGGAACCTTGTCTGTAAATATCAGAATTCTCCGTCGAAAATTGTTGTTCCAAATTGATCCTGAGGGTGGCAGTGTGTCACTTTGGATGTGAGATGAGCATAGATTCATAGGTATGGCCAAGGGAGAAGTAGAGAAAGCTAATGACATGGCTAAATATGCCGCTAGCAAAGTGCAGACGTAAATCGGAGAAATTTAGGCAGTTCACACTCGATCAGAGTATGTGTCACTGCCATAGTAGTTCGAGTAGTGTTCCGATCGTGGGAGATGAAGGAGATCAACCTTGGGCAAACGGAAATAGCAGTTGTGACTTGTTTCAGTGCCCAGCTAGCTCACAGTTCCGGGTCAGGTAAGAATTTGCGAGCCAGTTGTTGATCACTGAGTTTTCGCTGTCACAGCCTGTAAATAGCATATATTTACCTTGTTACAACAATGTCTATTTTATTACCAAAAGCCCCCTGTTACTGTTGTTTTTGTGGTCTTATCACAGGAAGACATTTTCCCGATGTTTGACGTGCTAATAGACCGAAAAAAAACGCGCATCCAAGACACTAACGTTGTCAAACAAAACGCTAATTTTCTCCCTTTTTTGATAAACAACGGGTGTGTTTGGAGAAAGTAGCTTATGTTCGCCTGCTGATTTCTAAGCAATGGAAAGGGGTAGAAACGAACTTTTTTTTTCTGGTGAAAGAAGAGAGTCTGCTCTTTCTTGTGGTAGTTTCATTGTTTATGTAGTCGTAACACATAATATTCTGTGGCTCTTTAAAAAACAGTCAAAATTCCCCAAAACCTCTGGCAGTATGGAACTCTCTATTCTGAAAACGGCTGGCAGTCAATGAGTTAAAAACACCTGATATGATCACACACGATGGGAATTCATGCTGAAATTGTCAAACTGTCAAAGTAACTTTCCATTCAGACAGGAAAAAGGAAATGATGTCATATCACATACATATCACTTTAATTTATCACAACTCTAGATGATTACTATGGCTAGCAGCTGTCTGTGAAGTGTTAACATAATAGCCTACCCACCTACAACAAATATCTTTTGGAAAGCCTGACATGTTGTCACCCTAGCACACTGTCACATCCTCCTTGTAGACAATATGGGTGTTCACAACGACTAAAGCCATCTCCATCAGTCATTCTAAATATCAGGTAACAATCAAAGCTTATCTCTAAAGGAGGAAGTGGAAGTGATGTCACAGAATAGAGCACCTGTTGGTTGTTGAAAACCTAACAAGAGAACCTTTTGTCCTGGAGTGGGGAGTCCAGACAGAGAAGGCACAGGTGACGTAACACTGGACAACTAGCAGTGGAAATACACACACACACACACACACACACACACACACACACACACACACACACACACACACACACACTTCTGTTTTTTTTCATCCAGGGTACTCACTGTGAATAATGTGTGACATAACGGAGTGGGCCACGCACACAGATGCACACACACACACACACACACACACACACACATACACAGGCTGTGTTAAGGCAGAAAACCTAGCCCTCTCTCAGACTCTCCTTATCTCTCTCCCTCCCTCCCTCACACACACACATACACAAACTGCACTCACTGTCTCACAGCAATTTTCCTCAGAGCTGTGCTTCAGCAGAAACCTCTATTCTTTTTAACAAGAGATTAAATTACCAGTCTCTCACTTTAATAATCATCCAACGTCACACTCGCTCAGGTTCATGTTTCTTTTATATCCCCAGGCCAAGACACACACACACACACACACACACACACACACACACACACACACACACACACACACACACACAGTACACACTTCTCTCAGACCAAGTTTGCTTTCTCAGACAGGTTCTTTCACAAAGACTATTCTTCAGCTGTAATATTATCTTGTTGTTTGTTTATAATAATCCTGTTGTTTATAGCATGAAGTAATATCCAAGACAAGCTCTCACTGGCTTGGGCCTGGTTTGTCCTGACAGGATAAACACAATCAAATGAAGACCATCTTCTTTTAGCCCATACCCAGAGCCCTGGGGTATGTGTGTGTGGTGTTTGTGTGTGTGTGTGTGTGTGTGTGTGTGTGTGTGTGTGTTTGGGGGGGGGGGGGGGGGGTCTGTTGCTTTGCCAAACCAAACAGAGGCTCATAATGAGTTTCTGTGGTGCTGTGGTGTGTTGTGGGCCGTAGGCCGGCATTAGACAGCACAGAAGAGCAGAAGATGGAGGAGAAGATATCGTGCTCGCAGGAAATAAGGTTAAAATGAAGTCCCTCTCATTAAATTAGGTTTTGTTGTTATGGAGGAGAGGCTGGAAGCTGGAAGACAGAGAGCTGTGTGCCCAATCCAGCCACCGAGCTTTGTAGTCTTTTCGCTGTTTCCTCTGATGTGACAGGAGGAGATTACAAATTATACTCTTGTTGCAATTTTGTTGCATGAAATTCAGCAAAAAACAAAATAATTTCATGTTCCTCCAGCGGTACATCTAGTGTGTGTGATGAGAAATAGCTAAATAAATAAATAAATAAATAAATAAATAAATAAAACACTCTTTGATGTGTCCTCTTAACTCCCAGCTGCTACTGAGTCAGTAAAAGGCCTGGACCCAGCAACTACGCTGCCTCGCCAGAAATATTAGGCCTTATGAAAGAATATTATTTTCTGGTCTCCCAAAACTAGAAACCATTAACATATTAGTCAGGCTAGCAGTGGATATTACAGCATTACATTGCATTTGACTTCACTACTAAACAGGAAACTCTACAAATGCTTTGGCTTGCCTTAAATAGATTATGTATTTCATACACATCACAAAGTCAATCTATGCCTATCAGGAGTTCCCAGACTCCCAGACTTATCTACCAGGCTAATTTTACCCGCAAGTAGTCGTCCCAATTTTTTGCCTGTCTTTGATACTCCAGCAGGCCTTGCTGATTGGCTGTTGATTGAGCCTCTTTGCCATGATCAGTGATTGCAAACTTTAAAGGAGTGGTCTGAAGTCAATCAACCCATATCTCTGTTGTTAGGAGCAACAATAACAAAATTTGGTACAACACCAACTGAATTTGCAAACTAACAGCTAACATTAAAGGAATATTCCACCTCTTTATGAAAAATGGTAATTCACTCTCTTACCTGGAGTTTATTTTTCCCCTGTCAATTTTAGCTTTATTTTAGCTGCAGCTTAGCATAGGTGCTTAAATGTTAAGTTGACAGATAGCAGCCCTTTGGCTACTTTACTTTCCAGCCTGCGGCTTCGTGCATACAGTGAACAACACACAGTGATGATATTCTTCCAACAACATCACTCCCACTCGTGTGATATTGCTTAAATAACCAATTTTCATAAAGTGGTGGAATATTCCTTTAAGTGAACGGGACAAAGATAAGGGAAACTGAAAAAAGGCTGTCAGTATCAGGCACTCGGTAACCACAAACAACACGGCTAATGGGTTGGTTGACTCTGGACTATTGTTTTAAAACTCAGCCTGTCTCCCATCTTTTTGGGCTTGGCTTGTAAGGTCCAACATATCATCTCTATCTTCCCTCTTGCTCTGTTACCTTCTAAGACCAGATGATTTCAAAGTCATTGCATAAGCATAAGACAGACTGGGCGTCATGGCGTCAGGTGCGCCAGGTGTGTTTGGGGCGCTTGTATCAGTAGCAGTTTTTACCGTGATTTTAAGCATTTTAGGCTATCGTTTCGAAAATCACAAGGAATACATTGAACATGATCCGCTGAAGCAGCTTGAGGAAAAAAGCTGTTGTCGGACAGTAAATGCTGATAAACTTTGTGGACATGGCAGTTTTGCCTGGATCACCTCGCAGTCCAAGGCCGTATTCAAAGCAAGTTCCAGGGGAACCCAGCGACCCGATGTCTTTGGCACAATACTATCTCTCTGCCTGTTACTTTCGGGAGATATTCATCAATGCCCGGGACCCACAACCTTGCAAACAGCTAAACTACGGCAATTCCAACCTATCAGCGATTGCTGTCCAAACTGCGGAAAGGTGGTAAGAGCAAACGCCAAAGCAGTTGCTTGTGACTCTTGTGACGCTTTTGTTCACATTAAGTGTGGGAATATTGTGCCGCGATTGTATGACTTGGCAGTGAGGAATAAGTCAGACATTCCGCTGGTTTGCAACCAATGTTGTGTGTGGGAAATGTGTAGCGCCAATGTTGTTGATGACTTAGATGAAGTCAGGACTCACGATCAGTCAAACCCACCCAGGACTAACGATGAGGACAGTAACGTTACAAATAGGACAGACTATGATTCACTTGGGCAGATAAAACGGAAAGGGATGCACTTCATTCATGTCAATGCCAGAAGTCTTCTACCCAAACTGGATGAAATCGAACACCTAGCGACTACCTCCAAGGCCGCTGTGATTGCGGTGTCGGAGACCTGGCTAGACAGCTCCGTTTTAGATGGGGAAGCTGGGCTTAAAGACTACAACATCTTTCGCCGAGATCGCAACCGGCATGGAGGAGGAGTGTGCCTCTTTATTAGGACGGACTTAACTTTCAATCCGCGATACGATCTACAAGTGGATGGATTGGAGGCAGCATGGGTCGAGTTAATACTCCCCAAAACCAAGCCCATCATTGTAGGTGTATGTTACCGCCCACCTAAACAAACAGACTTTTATGAACTCCTTGAATCTGTCTGTTGTAAAAGCAATATATGTCTGGAAAAGGAATGCATTATTATGGGTGATTTTAATACAAATTTACAAGTGCCACGAAGTAGTTTAAAGGAATCCCTTTCATATCTCTGCAAGGTCTCTGGTTTACTGCAATTAATTACTGAGCCCACTAGGTTGACTATAAATAGTCAGTCTATTCTTGATTTAATTTTAGTATCAGACAGTGGAATGATTAGCCAGTCAGGTGTACTGGATGTGGCTTTCAGTGATCATAATGCAGTGTTTTGCACACGTAAGAAAATCAAGTCTCAGCCAGTAAATGAGCATTGTTCAATCAAATACAGATGTACCAAACAGTACTCTGCTGAAGTGTTCAATCAAAAGCTTTTGGATAGAGACTGGTCAGATGTGTTCAAATGTAATGATGTTGACAAGGCTTGGGGTTTGTTTAAACAGGGTTTTATAGCTGTTCTTGATGGTCGCACCATTTAGAGAAACAAGAATTAAACATAGAAGTGCACGCTGGATGTCATCTGAAATCATTGATCTGATCAGGCAACGCAATAGATGCTTCATAAAGTTTAAGAAGTCTAAACTACCAGCTGACTATAGCTGTTATGTTAGTCTTAGAAATCAAGTTAGCCACAAGGTTCAACAGGCAAAGTCTGAATTTTATTCTGAAGCCATTACTACTAATGCTAAACAGCCTAAAAAACTATGGAAAATTCTCAATGACATGGGATCAACTGCAAAATCAAAATCCAAGTCTGGTAAAGCAGGCCTTATCATTGAAGATGAGATGTGTTTTGATAAGCGTACAATTGCCTGTCATTTTAACAATTATTTTACTACTGTTGCTGCTAGTCTGGTAAATAAATTGCCTGCTGTTACTGAGAAGTATGGCAAATCTTTTGTTAACTCATTCTACAGGGGTAAGAATGTATCTGGAGATGCATTTGGAATTAGACCTGTCACAGAAGACAAAGTAAGGTCAAGCCTTTCTGCCTTGTCAATAAATAAGGCCACTGGCTTGGATCTTCTCCCATCCAGGTTCCTCAGAGATAGTGCTATGGCTACTTCTAATATTCTCACTCACATTATAAACATGTCCATAGAGCAGGGTGTTTTTCCAAATGACATGAAGAATGCTAGGGTGGTTCCACTATTTAAGAAAAATAATAGAGCTGATGCAGGAAACTATAGGCCTGTCTCTATTTTGTCAACCATGTCAAAGATTGTTGAGCGTCTTGTGTATGATCAGGTAGAGGAGTATCTTGTTGAACATGATTTATTATATGAGCTCCAATCTGGTTTCAGAGCTGCTCACTCAACTGACACTTGTCTCATTCATCTCTTTGACTACATACGCCAGAATTTTGATACAGGGAATTATGTTGGTATGCTTCTGCTTGACCTGCAAAAAGCGTTTGATACAGTTGACCATGAAATATTGATGTCTAAATTGCAGAGTATGGGTTTTAGTAACTCATCTATTAAATGGTTCACATCATACTTAACAGATAGGATGCAAATATGTGATGTTGAGGGGACCCTTTCTGATCCTCAAAGAGTAACTTGTGGGGTGCCCCAAGGTTCAATCCTGGGGCCCTTGTTATTTTTAATATACGTAAATGATATGTCAGCTGCAGTTAAGTGCAAGTTACTATTATATGCAGATGATTCTGCCTTGCTTGTCCCAGGGTGCAATGTCAGTGATATTGAAAATACTCTTGGCATTGAACTTGAGGCTGTCAATCAGTGGCTTGTGGACAATAAGCTCTCTTTACATCTGGGCAAGACAGAATCAATTTTGTTTGGCTCAAAAAGGAAATTGTTAAAATCAAGTAACTTAAATGTGTCATGCAATGGGTCTGTAATTGCATCCAAAGATAGTGTTACCTATTTAGGTGTAACACTGGATCAGTCACTTGCAGGGGACATAATTGCAGCTAAAGTCCTAGCTAAGTGTGCTGGAAAATTGAAGTTTCTATACCGAAAGACTAAGGCGTTAGATTTTTCTGTGAAGAAATTATTAACACAAACGTTAATTCAATGTCACATGGATTTTGCATGCTCTGCATGGTTTTCTGGTTTGAAGGTGAAACTTAGAAACAAATTCCAAGTGTTACAAAATAATGTGGTTAGGTATCTGTTAAATGCACCACCTCGTTCTCATGTAGGTAAAGCAGAGTTTGTAACAACTGGTGTACTTCCTGTCCATTTAAGAGTAGAACAACTAAAATTGAATCATATGTTTAACATTGTAAATGGAAATGCACCTAAATATATGCGTTCTTCTGTGTCAATGATTCACTCACAGCACAATCATAACACTAGGGCCAGCATCCGCTCCTGCATGGTGCCTAGAGTAAATACTGCAGCTCAGAAATCTTTCTATTATACTGGTATCATGGCCTGGAATAGCTTACCTATAGCTACTAAACTTGTAACATCTAGAGACATTTTTAAAAGTCAGGTTAAGCAGATATTATGGAACAAGGTGGACATTCATTGTTGACTTGAATTAGAATTTTAGTGTTTTTTTTTTTTTATTATTTATTTTTGATTTGATTTAAGTTTTAGATGTGTGTGTTTTTTGTCATTTATGTACTGTAAGTTTTTAAGCCTGAGTCTGTCTGTCTTTGTCCATATGTTTTTCTTTGTGTAACACCAAGGACCATGCTGGAAATAAGTATTTTACTTTGCATGTTATCCTTTGGATCACTGTTTTAAATTTGTATCCAAAATAAATCAAATCAAAT
>JAODXP020001477.1:7500-15000 GCA_027497455.2 Sardinella longiceps | reverse complement strand
TTCGATACAGAGCTTTTTTGTGATTTTGCTTAAAATGTTGAATTAATCAATTGGATAACCAAAATCCATAATCCTCAGTGCCAGGGGATAACTTATCTCCAAAAAGAACAGAGATCTCTACGCCCAGTATTGACGAAGTATGGCTAAGAAGTAGCCTAGCCTACACCGTAAGATCAGAGAATTTGAAAAATACCGTTAACGTAACTAGCCGCTAACACCAGAAAGCTAACAACAACAAGCGGATAAAACGGTAAAACTGGACTGACCTTGTGAAAATCAAAAGTTCAAACGAAGTTCATCCGACAGAAACAGGCAAGATCTCTTAAATCCTCTTGGCTATCTTGAAGTTTCTTGTATAGTTTCCGTAACGTAAAGGACACTTGTTGACGCTGCTACCATGACTCTGAATGATATCGATACAGTTGTAACAGCAGCTGCTCTCCGCACGTCGGTACAAGACTTTGAATTTCAGTACCCTGGAGAGCTCACCAACAGTGCAAAGAGAGCGTTTAAATTGAAATTCCTTAGAGAAAATCCGGAAACTTTGAAAGCAGACTTTGCCATGGTGGGTAATAACAAGACAATGACGAACTTTTTATTCTTTACTCACAATCCTAAGGCTTGGCATGCAGCTGTGTGCAAGTCGTATAAGTGCATAAAAAAGAATGGAATAAGTAAAGGCAGACAAATCACTGTACACGAAGATGATGAACTTAACAGCCCATATCTTACAATTAATATCTATCATAATGGTACAGTGATGGCACAGGGCTCAGAAAATAGTCTTGAAAATTTCCACCAAAGCTTTCAATCTCTACGAGAGCTTGCTAACAAGAATGGAAATGATTCTAATTCTGAGAGCCCAAGTAAAATAGTGCCACCATCTCCAGTCAGATCTGCAGCTGAATCCCCCTCCCCAAGTAGGCCTAATGAACAGGTCTCACCAAGAGTAGCCACCAACCTAAACTCCATAAAAGAAAACATCCACAAGCTTGAGCGTGAATTTGTGGAGTTTAAGGACAAGATGCTCTCTAGTCTCCAACTACAGCAGTCCTGTACCTCACTACCAAAGGATGAATTATGGACTATGGTAAGACAACAGAGAGACGAATTAAGAGAACTGCATGCTGCTCTAAGGGAGTTAGAGGAAGACAACCAAAGCCTACGCATGGAAATAAGAAGCCTGAAAGAGTCTCAGTACTCAGAGCTAAACTCAGCAGATGTTTTACGGAGAGAATTATATGACCTGAAAAAGAACTTGAACACACTTCAGGCCCCCTCAAATTCTCTCACATCAGCACCTACAACACCACCTACAACTGTGACTTTAAATGAGGAGGAAAAGCAGGAACCTTACACCACCCAACTACAAAAGCCACTTCAAGGAGGCAAAGAGCCGGATCCTGAAATTGTGCTTTTATGTGATTCTAATGGGAAATTCATCAACATGAGACGCCTTTTTCCATCTTCAAATGCCATAAAGATTAAAACTCCACGGACATCATCTGCTTTGGAAATCATCCAGAACATCAAAGCATCAAATCTTAAACACCTAATAATCCACACAGGGACCAATGACTTTATCCCAGCTAAGGCTAACAGTGTGGTTAACAAGATAGCTGAGGTGGTGAATGTGTCAAGAAAGACTTTCCCTACAACCAAGATTTCTGTATCCACCATCCTACCTCGTTCAGATGTCCCCACTCACCTGATTGCAGAAATAAACAAGGAAATACATCAGGCATGTGCAAACATTGAAAAGGTGCAGGTAATCTTCCATGAGGACATTACAACAGAATATCTATATGATTCAGTCCACCTGAACAAGAAAGGTGTAAGCTTGTTTGCAAGAAACTTGAAAGACTCTGTGTTCCAGCGGAAAAAAGTTCCCTTCTTCAAAAGAGAAACAGCAATGCTCCTCCACCACTGAAACCAACTGGAAAGACTACATCACCCTCAATGCACAGAAAGACAAATGGACCAAGGATCTCAGAATCAACATACCCCCCATACTACAACAACCCAAGACTCATACAGCCCTCTCATCCCCCTAATCCTGGTGCCCTCCACTCAGATCCGAGTCTGACAACTGGTCCCAGATTCTCAACAGGTGTGCAAACCCAAAGCTTCATCAAACCCAGTTATGCATCAGTATTAACAAAAACTTCTGCCCAGGATCTGAGTGCCCAAGAATTTCAGATGAGAGAATTTATTACTCTTTTGTGCAACAAATTACTGTGTTAAATGTTATAATATCTAGGGATTTTAGATACAAGTACGTCTTTGTGTATATGTGTGTGTGCGTGCGTGTGTGTGTGTGTGTGTGTTGTATGTGAGCTTATGTGGGATTGAGTGCGTGTGTATGTGCATGTGTGAGTGAATGTGTCATATAGTTACATCTGAATTTTATATATTGTCCTATTGGCCTACTATTTGTTATGTTTTAATGTTGGCGTGTTCTTGTTAAGTATAGTCTGTGAGTGAGTGTGAATGTGAATGTGTGTGTGTGTGTGTGTGTGTGTGTGTGTGTATGTGAGAGAGTGTTTGTCCTTTACTTTATGTGTGAGTCGGTGCGTGCAATATGTGTGGTGTATGTGTGTGTGTGTGTGTCTGTGTGTGTGTGTGTCAGTGTATGTATATTCCAGTGTCTGTTTATGTATGTCTCTGTGTGTGTGTGTGCATATGTGTTCTATGTGAGTTTATGTGTGATTGAGTGCATGTGTATGTACATGTGTGAGTTAATGTGTCATATTGTTACATCTGAATTTTATATATTGTCCTATAGGCCTACTGTGTGTTATGTTTTTAATGTAGGCGTATTCTAGTTAAGTATAGTCTGTGAGTGAGTGTGTGTGTGTGTGTGAGAGAGTGATTGTCTTTTCCTTTACGTGTGTGTGTCAGTGCGTGCAATGTGTGTGGTGTATGTGTGTGTGTGTGTCTCTGTGTGTGTGTGTCAGTATATGTAGCCTATATTCCAGTGTCTGTTTATGTATGTCTGTGTGTGTGTGTGTGTGTGTGTGTGTGTGTGTGTGTGTGTGTGTGTGCCTGCGTGTGTGTGTGTGTATGTGTGTGTGTCTTCTTTATGTGTAGTGCTGCATGTGGGCTATTACTTACATGATCCAGGCCATATAACTATTTAGGTGTGTGTGTGTGTGTGTGTGTGTGTGTGTGTGTGTGTGTGTGTGTTTATTACAGTGTTTGTTTGTCTGTGTGTGTGTGTGTGTCTGTGCGTGCAATTAGTTAAGTATCTCTCTTATCTATATACCTTACTTGTATGTCATATTGTCTTCTTCACGTGTAGTGCCACACGTGGGCTATTACTTAGCCTACATGATCCAGGCCCATGCAACTATTGGTGTGCGTGTGTGTGTGTGTGTGTATGTGTATGTGATCTGTGTGTGTATGTTTTTGTCCTCATGTCCTTCCCTTTAGGTGTGTGAGTGTGTGCGTGTGTATGTATGAATGTGCTCCGGTATTTGTCTTTGTGTGTGTTTGTGTATGTGTGTGTGTGTGTGTTCATCCTATTACATAGATTTATGTGCTGTCTGTCTGTGTATTTGTGTTGTCTTGTCTGTCTGTGTGTCTGTCTATGTATATGTATGCTTGTATGTCTCTCAATGTTGTTATATGAAACCTAAAGATTCTGTATGTGTGTATGTGGTCCTTGTCTTTTATGGTGTCTGTATTTGTCCTGTACTGTATGTGTGTGTCTGTATGTATCCTCATGTCCTTCCCATTACGTGTGTGAGTATGAGTGCTTGTGTGTGTATGTATGAATGTACTCCAGTATTTGTCTTTGTGTGTGTTAGTGTGTGTAGGTGTGTGAGTGTGTGCATGTGTATGTATGAATGTACTCCGGTATTTGTCTTTGTGTGTGTTTGTGTATGTGTGTGTGTGTGTTCATCCTATTACATAGATTTTTGTGCTGTCTGTCTGTGTATTTGTGTTGTCTTGTCTGTCTGTGTGTCTGTCTATGTATATGTATGCTTGTATGACTCTCAATGTTATTATATGAACACTAAAGATTCTGTATGTATGTATGTGGTCCTTGTCTTTTATGGTGTCTGTATTTGTCCTGTACTGTATGTGTGTTTCTGTATCCTCATGTCCTTCCCATTAGGTGTGTGAGTATGAGTGCTTGCGTGTGTATGTATGAATGTACTCCAGTATTTGTCTTTGTGTGTGTTTGTTTATGATCTAGTATGGCCGCATGTCCTTTCCATTACTTGTGTGTGTGTTTGTGTGAGTGTGTCAAGTGTGTGTGTGTGTGTGTGTGTGTGTGTGTGTGTGTGTGTGTGTCTGTTGTTATGTGTATGTGTATATGGTTAGTTAAATGTTTGTCCTGTCTGTATGTCTTATTTGTGAGTCTGTGGGCTTTTACCCACGTGATCTAGGCCCACACAGCTAAATAGGTGTGTGTGTGCATATGTGTTTGTGTGTGTGTGTGTGTGTGCCCATCCTATTACATCTTATTACATAGATACGTGTGCTGTCTGTCTGCGTATTTGTGTTGTCTTGTCTGTCTGTCCGTTTATATGTATGTTTGTATGTCTCTCAATGTTGTTATATGAAACTAAAGATTCTGTGTGTGTGTGTATGTGGTCCTTGTCATTTATGGTGTCTGTATCCGTCCTGTACTGTATGTGTATGTCTGTATGTATCTCCCTATGCCTTGTTGAACCATAACATGAACAAGAGCTTAACAAGATGATTCATTTCATGAGTAAGAATAACTTATTGTTATTTTATAATATACATAAATTGTTTAACATACATTGTTACTATTTATTATTAATCTCATTTCAGTCAATTGAATTCAATTTATTTCAATGTATTTATACTAATAGCATTACAATAGCTATAATAATACAAGTATTGATCCCAACATTTTATTGCAATTTCACTGAAAAGTTTTGTTTCGTTTCGTTTTCATTTTAATTCCCTTTTCTTCAACATAGCTTCCTTTAGAATATGCACCTGGAATATCCAGGGATTATATTCTTCTATATTTGGTTACAAAACTACTGACCCTGATTTTTTAAATAGTATTAGAAATTTAGATATCATTATTCTTTTGGAGACCTGGAGAGATGAATCTGATCATTGCCCACACAATTACAAAGAACTTTCAGTACCCTCTCTTAAAAACATCCATACAAAAAATGGAAGAAGTTCTGGGGGGATCATAGTCTGGTACAAATCTGAATACGACAATAAAATAATTCCCATCAAAAAAGGTAAAACCCATCTGTGGTTAAAAATTAAAAAAGAACTCTTAAATTTGAATCAAGATCTTTACCTCTGTGCAATATATATTCCACCATCAACCTCCCAATATTTTGATGCCAGTTTTTTTGAAGAATTTGAAAAAGAAATACATTATTTCCAATCAATAGCTCAAGTACTAATTTGTGGTGACCTTAATGCCAGAACAGGCAAAGAAATTGATTATATTCCCACAGATGGAGATGATCACATATTCCCAAGCAGAACTCCATATTCTCAAATGATCCAAAAACAGAGAAATAGCTTTGATAGTACAGTTAATGCTAGTGGAACTAAACTATTACGTATGTGTAAAAGTCTTGGTGTTTATATTATAAATGGAAGATTTAGAGGAGATTCTTTTGGAGGATATACATTCTCCTCTTCCCTTGGTTGTTCTGTGGTGGATTATTTCATAACTGATATTGACCCTGAGCTCATTTCAGCTTTTATGATAATGCCGCAATTACCTTTTTCTGACCACTGTCAGTTAATATTACATTTAAAACGGCCAATTATTAAATTCATCCCACATAATTTTGAATCCAAATTATTTCCACTACCAATAACTTTTAAATGGACAGTCGAAAATGTGTCAGCATATGAAACTATTATTAACGACAAGGCAAATATAATTGATAATTTTATATTGACCAACTACCAACCTAATGAGGAGAATGTGAATATGGCCTGTGACCATCTAAACAATATATTAATGTATTTAGCAAAAACAGTCAATGTAAAACAAATCTCTTCTAAAAAGGGAAATAAAACTAAATTTAAAGAAGTTTGGTTTGATAGGGATTGCAATGTAGCTAGAATACAATTAAGAGAATTATCCAATCTTAAACATCGAAATCCTAATGATGAAAACTGTAGAATAAAATACCATTTTGAATTAAAAAATTATAAAAAATTAATTCAAAACAAAAAAGCTACTTATATGTCCAAAGAACTACAACAAATTGAACAGTCAATAAACCAAAACACCTTCTGGTCAAATTGGAAAAAGCTATCAGGAACAAACATTAAATCTGAACCTCCAATTAAAAATAGCCAAATATGGATTACCCATTTCAAAAATCTCTACCAAGCCCCAGACAACCAAGAATTTACACCTGAACAACTGTCATTAATTAGAAAACATAAGTATTTAGAGGAGGCCATCAAAGACTACCAAAGTCCATTAGACTTTCCCATTACACTATCTGAATTAAAAGACAAAATTAAAAAACTTCAACCGAGAAAAGCCTCTGGTATCGACAGTATCTCAACTGAAATGCTAAAATATAGTAATTTAAAACTACAAGAAGCAATACTTAAACTCTTTAATCTTATCCTTACCAGTGGTGTCTACCCCATAATTTGGAATAAAGGCCTCATTACCCCCATATTTAAATCTGGAGATAAATTAAACCCAAATAATTACAGAGGTATTTGTATTACAAGCAATTTAGGCAAATTATTTAGCAGCATCCTAAACCAACGTATTCTCACATTCCTTGAAGATCATAAAATACTAAGTAAAAGTCAAATTGGTTTTCTCCCAAAACATAGAACATCCGACCATATATATACACTTCAAACACTAATTAATAAACACGTACATAACACAGAAAAAGGAAAAATATTTGCATGCTTTGTTGATTTTCGGAAAGCTTTCGATAATATATGGCACAAAGGTCTGTATCTGAAAATGTTAGAGGCAGGAATTGGCGGAAAAACTTATGATCTAATAACATCAATGTACAAAAATAACACAAATTGCGTTAGGTTAGGAAATAAAAGAACTACATTTTTTAAACAAGAACGTGGTGTTAGACAAGGGTGTAGTTTAAGCCCAACTCTTTTTAACATATATATTAATGAACTAGCCACCCAATTAGAAAAATCAGCTGCCCCAGGATTAACACTCCACGATATAGAAATAAAATTTCTTATGTTTGCCGATGACTTGCTCTTGATTTCGTCATCTGAGGACGGCTTAAGACAGAATCTAGCCATCTTAAATCAATATTGCCAAACCTGGTCCTTAAAAGTTAATTTGGATAAAACAAAAATAATGATATTCCAAAAAAGAGCTCGTTCAACAAAAAATAAATATATATTTAGATTAGGCCCCGACATTTTAGAACACACAACAAATTATACTTATTTAGGTTTAGTGATAAATGCATCTGGTAGTCTCATCACAGGGCTACATACATTAAAAGACAAAGCACGTAGAGCATTCTA
>JAODXP020001476.1:0-23736 GCA_027497455.2 Sardinella longiceps | reverse complement strand
CAAAATAATACAAAAACAAATATTTGTGTGCGTCACACGAACATGCTAGGGGTAAATAAATTAGCCTAGTTCTCACGCAGACCCTTCGTGCTTCGTGCATCTCCGTTCAACTTCGTGAGCTTGCACGAGGGTCTGGGGAGCCTTGTTGAGCCCGAAGTCTCAGATTTCCCCATACTTGAGCCCGCCTCTATGCCATAGATCCAATCACAATCGTCGGGCGGGGTGTTAACGGGTATGACGTGGCAAGCAGTATGTGACAGGCACATTGAATTTTCCAATCAGGTTCGAGATTTTTTTTAGTACAACCCCTGCCCCGTCACAGCAGAAAACAGCTAGGCAACCGACGTAATTCCAGATGGATGAGAAACACATCTGCGTGAGAACCAGGTTATAAATGAATTACTGTGAATCCCAATTCCAAGTCCTGGTTAAGTTTAGCGGCTAGGTCAATGTGAGCAACATGGCGCAACCGACCTATTTAGTCTATTTAGTCTATTTAGTACACGCCCCCCGGCGAAGATTCGCCCTAGGCAAAATTCGCAGAGTTTAGGCTGTTTGTCAGGATGTAATATATCACCAGTGTTAAAATTTAGCATTTCGCAGTGATGTGCACTATATCAAAATATCAGGCCTGATGGTGTTCAGGCACAATGACGGATTTCAGGCGTAGGCTACCAGCATGACTGGAAAATATCAGGCCTGATGGTGTTCAGGCACAATGACGGATTTCAGGCGTAGGCTACCAGCATGACTGGAAGAAAAGAGGTGGGATTAAAGTGAAATTTCAACGTTTTCTTCTCATTGAACTCTTAAATAAACTGCCTGAAACTAGGGATTGATAAATCGCATGTTCAATGTGCATCCTTGTGTTCCCATCGCTGCCCCCGAGCAGAAGATATGGATTTTGTCCAGAACAAAGTAATGTTTAAAAGTGTGTGTGTTGCAAGCATAACATCCCCCTGCCCGCCTTGATAGGATGGACAAAAAAAAAATCAGGTTTAGGATTGTTTAGCGCTATCAGCCCTGCAATATCTATGATTTAAAACCGTTCCTAGCCTGGCAAAGCCATCCTACGTATTTACGCTAAAAGATTTTTTTTTTTTTTACCACAGTACAGTAGTCTGGTTCGTGTACGGTTTAGCCAATCAGCACACGGTTTAGAGCAACGTCTCTGAACTTGCTCGTTATTCTCCCCCCTACTTTCGAATTACCTTTACAAAATTTGTACCTGACATTTAAGTGGAACTATGCAAGACCAATTTTCACTTTCAGATTGCGCTAGGTTTATGCTCACATTCACCCCAGAGCTCCTCCTTGCTTGTTATTTTCAATATAATGGCTCAATAACAACCAAGTTAGCATAAGATATTATATAACATACATTATATGCGTTAGTTATGCGCCTTTGTTTCCTCGGCTTGAGTTTGGCATATTTTACCGATAGAGCTCGCCCTACAGCTCCAAAAACTGTGGCACTAGTCTTGCATGTTCAATTTCATACGCCGAGAGGAGCTAGAGGGCGGCGGAACAGTCATCATCATTCGACCTGAAATGTGTTGCAGAATCATCGCCAATGGCTCTTAAGTTGATGTATAAAAGGTAAATTGAGCAGAAAATGTTGCATAGTTCCCTTTTAACATCCATGATCATGAGGACTTATTGTCGCTTACAATGTCAAAATAAATTGTAATTAGCCAGCGATCTGTTACTGCTTAATGCGGAAGTTGGAGGCGTGAGAGACATGTGAGAGAAAATGTTATATACAGAGACTGTATGACGGAGTCAACAGTCCGGCTTATTAGCCAGGCTAGTTTGGACACAGAATTAGTTAGATTTATCAATCTATTAATGCAGGAAATGTTTGTGTGTCTGTGCATGTTCCATGCATAACTCTGGGTTTGGTGATGTGCTTCTTCAAGGAAAGATGTCATACTTTTAGATACCCTTTGTGGCCCAACCTGACTAGTAACTATGTTGACAAGTTCTGCAGATTTTGGCTGCTGCTCCTCTGCCTAGTGCACATTGGTTGTTTTGCTTTGTTTGCTCGTTATGGTTGCTTATTCGTTATGGTTTTGCTTTGTTTTGATTTCTTTTCATGCTATTATTATCACTACACTAACAAAGCATGTCAACACTTCTTAACACCACTGATCTACTGACTAACATGTTTTGTACATAAGTTATAATTTTGACTTTCTTTAGAAAAATTCTTATTTGGCATTTTTGTAACCCGTGTCCTGAGCCAGATTGTAACACATGCCTGGACACAAAACACCAATAACACAACCTTCACTTTTACCTTCACGATTTATTGTTTGTTCCAATGCTTGATCAGTTGCTACACACTTGAAGCAGGAGGTTGCAAAGTCTTTGCCTTCTTGTGCTGACTCTTGCTGCCAAGGTAACCTTCGTTCTTTTCTTCTCTCCTCACAGATCTGATACATTGCGCTGCAATCCTTAATCTTAGCCTGATGTACTCACAGACGACTAGCCTTTTCTAATCATGGCACAATGGAAGGTTGCTGTCCATGTGCATGGCCTCCTCCTCGAGCTGCTTCACAGCGTTGGTGCAGTCCTTGAGGGACTCATCTGTCCTTGAACAGAACATCTGCTCCACATGCTGGATGAGAGTGAAGACCTCATGAGATGGTCGGTAAAGTGCACCCTCTTCAATTCCAGCAGAAGGGAATTTTCATGTGCATCTGTTGTGTTCTGCACAAGTGTATGCTGGCACGTGTCACAGTGTGAGTAGATGAACACACACTTCACAATGTATCTGGCCAGATGATGAAGGACACAGTAGAACTCTGATTTTGTGACGGTGGATGGCGTTGGATTGAACAGGTGCTCCACTCGTACACCCCCAGGACTGCTGGTGATGGTGTTGGTCCTGGGCCCGGTCTCCAGAAATTCTGCCAAGAGGTCAAACTGAGTCATCCTCCAGGTAACTACCTGTGTGTACCGTGGACAGAAACTGCCCAACTGTGACGGTATGCAGTGCATAGTGGAACTCCAGGTGTTGGCACGAGGTTCCTCAAGCCGCATTACATCTCTGATCGAAAGACCAAACAATGCCCCCTCCATCACCTGTAAGTTGATGCTCAAAAGTTGGACTAAACACTGCCTTTCCCCCTAGAGCAGTTGTCCCAGGCTCCAAAACTGGAAGCTGTGGGCCTTCTCATACTCCCCATCTTAAACTGGGAGAGGGCAGTTACAACGTGACCAGTGGTCCACCTTCTCCGACAGAGGCACTCCAGCCTCCTTCACCAGAACCTTTTTTGGGTGCTGCCACCTGTGATAGATATACATATTTTAGTGAAGGATCAACAAAGCATGTTTTACATGGCTGTCTACTTAAATTAATTAAAGCAGACAATAATGTGATTAGGTATGAGTCGTTACCGTTAAATTGCCAAGTTATAACCACAGAAGAAAGGAAGGCTAGGTTATATGAAATATTGCCTGCTTACAGACGAGAGCTTGCCTGCAAGGGAGACAAGCCCCTTCTGGGTTCTAGCCTCTTGTATTGATACAGTTGGTGAAGGAGGCTGGAGTAAATTTCTGGCCATCTGCCTGACTGCTTCGCCGGACAAGGGCACTCCTCAAATTCTTCCCCAGGTGAGGAACATCGGCCATGAAGTAGAGCTGTCAGTGTGGCTCAATTGGATGCGGAATCCAAGGCCTTTCACTCGTCACCCCAAAAGCTCGCCAGATTGCCCTGTTGGGACTCCCCATATCACTAGTGACATTGATGACATGTAGTCTGACCGATGCAGCCCTTGATTGTTTTTGTGCCGCTTTAAGCCCCGTACACATACGTCGTTACTCGCTCCTCGCCTCTAGCTAGCTCGCTGAGAAACACTCGCTTGTTACCAAGGTATCGATTTGTTTATTGGTCACTGCCGAAGTATCGGAGAAGAATGACATGTAGTCTGACTGATGCAGCCCTTGATTGTTTTTGTGCTGTTTTTGTGAGGCAACCCATGGTGCCGCGCAGCTAGATTTGAGAGCCTCTTTGAGGCTCTACTCATTGTATGCACACCTGTTACTCACTCTCTTGTATGTTCTCATCTACGAAAAAGAGAAACAATGATGAAAAAAAAATGAATGAGAAGCATACCATTCCTTACAATAAAACCTAACTGAATTAATTTTACTACTAGAGCCGTCACCAAAAACTATAGGCCTACTACATAAAAATACATATTTAAAAAATAAATTAAATACTACCATACTGCCCTAATTCTACAGCAAAATGTACAAAAGAATATCTGTATGTGTAGGCAAGTTTTATAATAGCCTAACTGGTATCAAAAGTAGGCCTGTTATCGCTAGCCTTGCTATGTAGCTTAAACCAACAATGCTAGCTAACTAGCTAGCTACTTGGGCTAACTTGAGGTAATATTTTTAATAGTGTATCTGATGTTCAAAATGTATGAAATACAGTAATTATTATCAAAAGAAACAATGCCCCCTGGGGGGCATTTTACCCCACAGCTTATGATTTTAGAAAACAGAATCTTACTCTAAAAGTATAGTTTAAGTTTTTACACCTAAGGTATTTTTTAAAATGACAAGCTTGACTACTTGTATATCACACATAATTGTGATGTCCTGCAAAATAACAGCTTTCTATAAACTTACATACTGATCTGTCAAAATTATATCACTGTACCATGAAATCTGATATTCCTCAAATACGTAGCTGGTGCACTCAATTTCTCCCTCAACATCTGTAATGTTAACAAGTTATTGTTGGTGTTATATTGTTTGTATTTGAGCCACCTATGGCACACATGAAATGAAATGATATTGACAACAGTCTGTTGCCAGTAGCCTGAAATACATGAAATGGCGTGAACTGTGGAAAGTATGGGTTTACTGGTGCCATACCAAGGTCTGATATTGTGCAGTAAGTGTGGTCTGTGAGGGAGTCCTTGAAGGAGTTTTCCTGCTCTTGGGCTTTGGGCGATGTATGAAGATGGCTGGGATGGCATCTGCACTTTTTTTTCTGACCCATTGACACTTTTGATAAATGGGGGGGGGGGGATATCAGGGAATCAGCTCTGAATGAAATCAAATCATTTACTCATAAACTGAAGAAACATATGATACTGCTTTCAGTAAACATACCACACACATATGATACTGCTTTCAGTAAACATACCACACCCATGGACATCCCACGGCCATATTGGCATCTCTGTCAGCATGGCCTCTCCAGAAAGTGACTGTTCCACCAGTGGAGGATTTCCTTATTTTGGTCAACTTCTCTGTTGTACTGTTGGATGTCCCGAATCGGTGGTCTTGTCCTGCGACTTTTTTTTTTCTCGAAGCCTTTGCCGAACTTTGTTACTGTCTGTAGACCAGAAATGGGGAAAAATTCATTGTTATACATTTCTATTGTTGTTTCAATTGTTCAGTGTTTCTGTACAGGTTGACCTTCCTCTGTTTCACACTCAGATGAAGTCCCTCAATCGAATGCTGCAACTTGGTCAGTGCAGACCCTTGTGTGTCTACAAGTACAATGACACTCTTTTGTCTTAAATGGCATAACAATGTCAGATAAGAAACAATGAACTAATGTCGGCATTCTATATTACCCTGAGCTGCCCAGTTCTTCACATCATTGGTCCACTCGGATATTTTGGCCTTACCGTGTTCACTTTTTAGAGTGTTCAATTTGGTTTTCTCCTCAGTGGCTTTTTGGCATGTCTGAGGATTATATCCTAAAATTATATCAATGTTGAAACCAGTGAGCTTTTAGGAGGAATATATACTCGTGTGAAATTTTGGAAGTCACAGCACATTTGAAAACATTTGACAACATTGTATATGTTTGCTGTAATTTAGAAATTGGATAGTATTACTGTACATGTGATGTATAACATCATTTATCAGATTTATTACAATGATTCCACCTGCCTGTTAATATTTTGAGGACAGGAGGTGGTGGGGTTTGCCATCCTTCTGGGGGTTCCATCCCATGGCATGCACAGTCAGCATATCCAAACGTGCTGTTGTAAATGAACAGAAACCAAAATACAGTAGATTAAAAATTAGTTTGTATGACATTGCAGTATGTATTTTCAGGAAAGAAAACCATACCTGACTTCGACATGTATTTAATTGTCAGTGCACAACGGAAGAGGTAGCTGTTTACTTGTTCCACCTCTTCCCCTGCCGTTAACCCTGCTCCCTCCTGGTTCCTGCCACTCCAGGTGATCTGGGAGAAAATATTTTGATTATGAACTAACAAACTGATGCAGTTCTCTAGCCACAACATCATGCCATGAGTTTGGGAGTTTGGTGATTCCCATTCATATGGATCACTACTCCACTGTCCCGTCCCGTAACCAAATCTAAAACTTACATCACATGTTGTTGCGTGAGCACGAGCAATGCATGCATCACACTCAGAAGTGGCTTCATCTGGAGCAGCGGTTTCAGGTCTGGGTGTGCATCACTGACCCTCTGGAGGTATGGCCAGTATTTGCATGCAACGTCACAGGCCATAAATTGGGCCCGTGACATGTCCTTTTGCAGGTATAGGGGGTAGGCAAAGACCTCCCCCCTGTACATATTAAGGGCCCTCAAGAGCCCATCATCCCCTCTTCATCCAATTTGTAACAAACGCATCCTTAAAAAAAATGCCGTTGCCTCTGATTGACTGTGATGAGAAAATGAAATCGTGTGTGGGCGTTCACATTAACCCACCTTCCATCTCTTCGGAACCGGTACAGCTTACGGACGGTTGCCATCAATACACTCCGACGGCAAGCATGTCTGGAGTGCAGGCAGCTAGCTGCTGCTTCTGGAAAGATGCATATTCAAACTCCAAAAGCTCCTTTGGAGAGCATCTCCATTAATGTGTCCAGTCTGTAAATATATACAGTAAAAAAAAACTTACAGAACTTATACACTTCATTTTTTACAGTAAAAAGCAGGACGAAACCAATCAATCATGTCCTACTCTTCCTGCACTCCATGCGGACTGCTCTGTCTGGTTCCTTAGTTTTAACGATGCTGTAGGTCTAACTGCAGGCTTGCTCCTCTTCACAGTGTCCACTCACTCACTACTGCCAGAGTTTGATGCTGGTCTGGCCTAGCCTGGCGAATGGCAATCTAAAATCACAAGTGATATTTAGTCTGGGGACCTACCTATTGCATTTCTCGTAGCGGAAGCATCGTTTACAATTGTCCATAGCCGTTTATTGGGCGCTATGAATGTCTATCATAGCGTCTGAACATACCTCGGAGCCAATACTAGAGCCGTACAAATCCCTTTTGTTCTGCGATTGGATACCGAAAGCAGGCGAGAAAAACGTCGTCCATGGTCACCGTGCTGCTCTGCAGAGTGAAATGAAATAAGCACGCAAAGGAGCATGGGAACTCCCAGGCTAGGTCTGGCCTGTTTTTTCCTAACTTCCTTCTAAAACATTAAATTATCATCATCATCATCCAAACTAGCGTTATATGGCTCTCTTAAACCATCTGACTCCTCTGCCATTTTCAAGCTTTAGCCTACATTCACTGTACAGTAATAATGTAATACAACTTTCAAACCTTCCGCGTTTTCACAGGTGCCCAACCCCACCAGCAAGATTATGGACTAAGCTTCTCTTCCTGCATTCCATGTGCGCTGCTCCAGGAAACGGGCGAATGCCTGCATGTCTGGAAAAGGCAAGCCAGATTATTTTCAGGTCCCGTTTTGAGGACGTCCAAACTGTGTATATTGTGTTGCCACAAAATACCTAAGACCACCTGCACACGTCATTGTACACCTGCTCAGCCTGAGCCCTGATGCACAGTGGCTATTGGCCGGCTACTGTGCATCAGGACTTTTATGTCAGACTGAGCAGGTGTACAATGACGTGTGCAGGTAGTCTTAGGTATTTTTTTACCCTCAACGGTGCCTTCCAGGCACTAATCTCCTCAGTTTAGGGTTAGGATGAGTGTTGAGGGGGTTAGGGTTATGATGAGTGTTGAGGTAGTGCCTTTTAGGCTGTGCTGCCTGGAAGGTGCCGTTGGGTAGCCTGATTAACCAGCCTAAATGTGAGATTGGATGTTTAATTTAGTCTGGCCCCGATGAATGGATACAACGGGAGATTGTTGATGAGCACAACCCGTTGTCTTTCAAACCATGTCTGTGCCTATAGGCCAACACTCTGTAGTCACTCCCTCAAAACCCCGCCCGCTTTGATTCAAAATACATCTCTGCGTTATGATTGGTTTTGCAAGAATTGGAGAATGATGCGAGGCAAGACCCACTTGCAGACAAAACATTTTGGCATCCAGCGTGTGGCGCTGGTTTACTAGGCTAGCCGTTGGGGGGCATAAAACACCATTGAACTGTGCAGGTCGTACCATCCTGTGAAAGAAATATGTAAGTTAAAACTGTTGAGTTTTATAGACTTCTGAAATCAATAAAAATGTGTGAATTGAGCGATCCCAATACAAGCCCCGCCCATCAATTGTTACGTATAGCTACCTCGGTCAAGTTTGGCCAAAACCTGCGTGCGTGCCTGGAGCTGGAGATGCCTGTGTAAATAAGGGGGATGATCTGACATTTTTATTTCAGAAGTGGGATGCCATCCCCCCTCAACTCGACTACTAGAGTTGCCTCCCTCTCTCTCAATGCCTTGGTTAATTACATCCTTCTTTACTGACTGATGCCTGTTTGAATTGTATCAAGAATCCAGAAATATATTTGTCACATGCTAAATGTATACTTGTACAAAAAGCAGTGAAATGTGGTTTGCGACTGCACCTCCCACTGTGATAAATAAGAGTTCTGATGGAATTAAATAAATAGTTTATGTATTAAAAACCCATATGGCTTGGGGGAAGAAGTTCCTTCTCAGTCTTTCAGTTCTGACCCTCACGCAACGGAAGCCAGGGCCGTCGCAACAATACAGGCAAACCAGGCAATTGCCTGGGGCCCCAGGCTGAAAGGGCCCCCCAAGATTGACTGTTTAATCATTTTAGTAGTTAAGTTGGTGGTGTTTTTTAACAAAAAAATGACTATAACTGGAGTTGGACAACTGTACAATACAAATAATTATATTGATGATGCTTGAAAATGATAACAATGTGGTTCATGTAAGTATTTACGAGGAGTGAAGGGCCACTACTGTATGTCCTCAGATTCAGAAAACTTTATAAATCCCATCAGTGGGCAATTAAGTTCACAGTCCCAGTCTCCATCAATCAACCATAAATAGCAATCTTATAATAAATAAAAAAGTTAGAAAAATATAAAAATACAAGACCTAAAGAAAAATAAAATAAATAAGAAGATGACATGCATATCCATATGCATCTTAACACACACATACAGTTAACACACACATACAATCAAACACCCTGTATTGTCAGTGATGAACAGCGCTCAGTAATCCAATTGTCATTAGTGTACTCTATCTCTACAACCTTGTTTAATAATCTAATGGTTGTAGGGATGAAAGATCCAGAATACCTTTTTGTTTTTGTCCTGACAGAATAATAGCGCCTCCCAGAAGGCATTAATGAAAATTCACCACCTGAAACATGATCAGGCTGACTGATGATACTTTTAGCCTTTTACCCTGTGGTCACACGGGAAGGCAACTGGGCAATTTGAACAAGCAACTCAGTTGCCAAGGAGGCGTGACTCGTTCTAGTTGCTACCGTTCGTTGCTAAAATATGCGTCTGGTAGCGACAACGTATATCGCCACAGATGTATTTTTGTGTTACAAAACCCATGTTTTCAGTTTTATCTTACCTCATTTGCCGCCTCGTTTTACAAAATATCAAGTCATAAGTCCTTAACTTGTTAGGTTGTCAACAGATAAATGCGATTTTTGAGTTAGCTCCGCCATGACAGGTGTCAGATCAAAATTCTTTTTGAAAGTATGCCGTCACGCATGGCTTCACTCTGATTGGCGTTTATGACAAATCGCCTGGTTAAATCGCCCAACTTTTTGCAGAAAATAGCCTGCATTTCTTTTTTTCCCCGCCCACCAGGCGATCTGTTGCTCAGTTGCTCGCCGTTAATCGCTGTTGCCTACCGTCATTGAAAATGAATGGGAACTAGTCTCCCAACACCAGTAATATTATCGCCCGTGTGACCAAGGGGTTAGACTGCCTGTTTGTTAAACAGAGCACTCAGACTATTTAGCTGTGTTCCAATAATTTTTGATGAAGTGTTAACAATGCTGCTGAGACTGTTCTTGTCTTTGACTGATAGGCTATTGAACCAACATAAAAAAGAGAAAGTTAAAAGACTCAATAAAAGACTGATAAAAGTTACGTAGAATGGTTTTAGAGACACTGAAGGAGTTAAGCTTCCTTATCAGATGAATTCTCTGTTGTCCCTTTTTGACAATTGTCTCAGTGTTTACATGAAACTTCAGCTCACTGTCAAATATTGTACCTAAGTATCAACAATTTCCACATCCCCCCCATGTATGACACTTGCTATTGGTTCTGCCTTTGCCCTCCTAAAATCAATTATGAGCTCTTTTGTTTTGGCTACATTTAAATCTAAAAAATGATTGTCGCACCACTTCACAAATGATGTCAATGCTAGCCCATGACTGGAATGTGGACTTTGGAATAAAGATAGCAGTGCAGTGTCATCTGAAAACTTGACCAGGTAGCCTCCTTGTTGGGAAGACCTGCTATCTGTGTACAAAATAAATAACAAGGGACACAACTTTGCAGTGAGCCAGTACTTGAAGTAATAGGTTGGGACAACTGACCATTTACAAAGACTCGCTGTATTCTATCTGTTAAAAAATTTAAAAGTAGCAGCAATAGTTGATTTGGTACCTGAAAATCATGTGCCTCTCGATCAGGATATGTGGCTGCATTTTGTTGAAAGCAGAAGAGAAAGCTGCAAATAAAAGCCTAACATGAGTCCTGTTTGCAAATAAAAGCCTAACATGTGTCCTGTTTGCTTGGGGCCCCCCAAGTACCTTGAAACGGCCCTGACGGAAGCGCTTACCAGATGACAGTTTGAGAAAGATGTTGTGACTGGGGTGGTGAGGGTCTTTAAGGATTTTGTTAGCTCTGGTCTTGCAACGTCTTATGTAGGGATGCAACGGTACAGTGTGCCCACGGTTCGGTATGTATCACGGTTTTGGGGCCAGGGTGACGGTACGGTTTCGGTATTTTCCAACAAAAAAGGGGTTATAATATTGTTCTTTTAATGGTTATATTCCTTATCAAGCATCAGCCTATCTGCAATTTTCATTTGACTTCTTTCATAAATTGCCTAGTAGATAGGCCTAGGCTTCTAGAGGGGTAGACAGAATAAAATAAAACCAGCAGTTACGGTAGGCCATCATTGCTAATATTCTTGAAATGTTATGAAATGTCCTAAACTAGTAAATATCCTCCAGTAGCCTAGGCCTATTTTATTGTTTACTCATTTCCAAATTAGGACATATAGTTTCACTATAGGAAATGTATTGTCAGAATGATGTCATTGATTTCAAGTGCTGCTGGTAGCCAATGCAACAGAATGAGAGGCCTTTTATCCCTAGTAGCCTACTTAAGGGAAACAGTCTGCGTGACAATGCATTGCATGACATCCCAAACTTCAGACATTCATTTCTGAGTCTACTATCAGTGTATTTACAACACCGTGCTGCAAAGAAGCTTGCATTTATGTTAATGTTACAATAGCTGAGCCTGGGGATGAGAGGAACAGAGGACGTTTTTTCTGTAAAACGCTTAGCCTGTCACTTGTTGCATCCAAGCCCAGTCTCACTGTCTTACTCGACATTTGATCTAACTCATCGCAAGATAAACTAAGCATTGCAGCCCCTAGACATCCTTGCGTAATATTTTACATTAGGCTAGGTAGGCTATAGCCTACTTGCGGTAGCCTAGGCGAATTTGGGCGAGTGGGAAGCGCTATTTTCTGACAACCGGTTTAGTAACATGTGTCGTAGGCTATTAGACGCATTTTACGTTATGAAGTGCTTTGTTTGTGTAAACGGTCATCAGTTTGCACAAAATCTACCACAGCAATTCTTCTGGCTTAATGTTGCCTACTCTCCGAGTGGAGCTTTTAGCTTATCCATCTCCGTGCAGAGTGAAAAGTTTTTCTCACATTTGACAGGCGGAGCTAATTAGCATAAAACCACGCTGATTGGTTGAGGGTTCTAGAGCTCAGCATGTAGAGCTTCAATAGATTCACATTTTATTAATAAACCGAAATATTGCGGTTTACGAAAGTTTATTGAACCGTAGAGGGCGTATCGTTCGATAACCGTAAAATTCAATAACCGTTGCATCCCTAGTCTTATGTATGTCCTGTAAGCCTGGCAGAGTGGTCCTGGTGATTTCTTTTCTGAACAGTGGATAACTCTGTGCAGGGCAGGCTTGTTAAGGGAGCTGCAGTTTCCATAGAAGCTTGAGATGTGTCTGGCTATTACAGACTCTATGGTGACAGTATAGAATGTCCTTTGTAATGTAACTCAGTTGCTATCTTGAACTTGCTTAGCTTTCTGAGGTGATATAACCACTGTCTAGCCTTCTTCACCAGAGTGGAGATGTGAAAGGTCCATGACAGATCTTCAGAGACGTCAAAGTACTTAAAGGAACATACCGGAGTGAATTCAAGCATAGCCCTGTTGAAAAGAGCTTGCTAAATGTGCTAGTTAGCGAGTGGAACAAAATAATTTGGTACAGCATAGACCGAACGGGAACGCAGAAGCGAACAGGCACTTTACACTGAATCAATGGGACCTGACTGTTGGAAATCGAAAGTAAGATCTGAGGTTACATTGACTCAATGTAAAGTGTTTCGCGTTTGAGTAAGGTCTATGCTGTTCGAAATTCTTTCATTTCATGTTAAATATATTGCTGTTAGAAGGCTCGTGCAGCAGGATATGCTTTAGGTATATTCCTTTAAAGTTCACTGGGGCGCCATAGATATGTAGAGGCGTGTGATGGGCCTGGTTCCCCTCTACAACTCTACCAACTCTTTTGTTTTGTTTTGGTGACACTAAGCTCTAGGTTGCAGCCGAGTTACAATTTTAAACCATGCCTTATAGAGTTACCACCTGTCCCGTTTTTGATTGGATCTTCCTTCTTTTTGCCCAGTGGGCATTTTGACGTATTTTGACGTTTAGAATTCATCAAGATTTTGACTCCATATGAAATATACATTATTTCATGAAGATGTTAACATCATAAGTTAAGGCATGTTAAGAGGTCTCACAAGGGTTTGTTAAAAAATCCAATTACTGATTTTTAAGCTTCAATTGTCATTAAATTGACATCAATTTGATGTCCTGAACCAAAGCATCTTATTGATATTAAAATTATATAAAATTGATGTCCAGAAATTTGCTGTCAATGTCAATTTAACGTTTATGATTTATCAAGATTTTGACTCCATATTAAATATTTACATTTTCAATAGGTTTTTAACATCTCAAGTTATTGTCTGTAAAGAGGTTTCATTACAACATCAGTCACTGTCCTATTAAGCATAAGGTCAATACATTTTATATTAGAATAACATTATTTTGATGTCCTACATAAAGCTTCATATCGATATCAAGCTGATATCAAAATGATGTCCAGGAATTTGTAGTACACATCTATATGATGTTTAGTATTGATCAAGATTTTGGCTCCATCCTAAATATCTATAATTTCATTAGGATCTCAAAGTCGCCAGTTGTGGCCTGTAAAGAGGTTGCATTACAACATCCAGTCACTGTTCTATTAAGCCTAAGGTCAATAATGTGGACATTAAAATAATATCAAATTGATGTCAGTAACAAAGCATCATATCGATATCTAAATGTTATCAAAATTATGTCAATGGATTTGTAGTCAACATCAATTTGATATTTAGGATTTATCAACATTTTCACTCCATATGAAATATCTACATTTTAATTAGGATTTTAACATCACATCTATAAAAAAGGTTTCAAAACAACATACTGCCCCTCCTCTATTAAGCATAAGGTCAATAGAGCTGACATGGAAATTGTATCAAATTTATGTCCTTAACAAAGCATCATATCAATATCTAAATGACATGAAAATGATGTCCAGTGAATTGTAGTCAAAGTCAATTTGACATTTAGGCTTTATCAAGATTTTGATTCCATGGTAAATATCTAGGATTAGGATTTTACCATTACAACATCCAGTCATTGCTCTAATAAGCATAAGGTCAATAAGGCTGACAATAAGATGTTGTCAAATAAATGTCCCAGACAAAGCATCATATCGATATCAAACTGACATTAAAAGGATATCCAGTTTGATGTTTAGTAAACAAGATTTTGACTCCATGCTAAATATCTAGAAGGTAGAAAACTACTTTTGAAAGCCTACAACTCCTAGAATGCACTCCACACTCCCCTTCCCCTTGCCAATCCCTAGCCCACCTCCAGTTCCAGAGTGTCAGGTTTTGTGAAATTGCTAACTCTTAGAGCCAAGGAGGTTATATATAAACTGGAGACAACGACTAAGTCCCGCCCTCCATAGAACTGAATGGCCGAGGCTAGGCTAGTAAATGCGGTGAATTGACAGTCAACGCCATTGTGAACACTGGAGGTAACAGGCTAGGCCATGCCCATGCTGCCCATGCGCAAAGTTCCAAAGTTGGTAGTCCAAACAGTAGTCCTTCAGTCCAGACGGTGGTGATAATGCACCTAGTTTGTTTGCCATACAACACGAGGAAGAAAGTTCTGTCGAGAACGTGCCTGGAAGTTTTTATAGCATTCATGACAGTACACTTTTTTCATAAGCTCCTCAAGAAATAAGCAAAGACTAACCAGAGATCATGAAATATTGCTTTTACTCTCCCCGGAGAAATAACATTTCGCATGTAACCGCCCACCAACTTGTAAGTGCATGAGTGCTCGTGCCCAGCATGACTCTCGTGCATGCGCTGGCATGGTTCGGATTGTGACTCCATACGTAAATATGGCGATGCTAAAGTGCTGCCGCTAATCTGCGCGTTCTTGACCCCTGCTTAGAGCCCTATCCACACAAAATGCGTGCAAAAACACGCCCCTTCTTCTCTAGCCCCGCCTACGCGCTGTGCACATACCGTAGGTGAGAGTCGTCAGAGCTATACACTTGACTTTGAAATTTGCCATTCATACTATTCTGTTGAATTGACACTGACATATTTAATGACAACTTGAGTTTCAGTTTGAAACCAATTTTGTTATGAATTGAATATTGTCAATTTATTGTTGACAATCTCAATCAATATTGACATGAGTAGCATAATGTTAAATTAATATTGCCATTTCAATGTCAATTTGACTTTCACTTTTATCCAAAGATTAGCATTGAATGATGTCCTTCTTTTGATATTAATCTAACAATTTCAAATTGATGTTGAAATTTTAACGTTTGACATCAATAGAATGATATCAAATTGATGTTGACATTTTGACATCAACTTGACTTTCACTTTTCACCTAATTTTGACATCAGATGTTGATACTATTTTGAGATCAGTGCAATGATGTCAAATTGATGTTGACATTTTGATGTCGAGTTGACTTTCACGTTTCACCTCATTTTGACACAATAGAACGATGTCTCATTGATGTTGATAATTCAACCTAATTTTGACATCAATAGAATTATGTAAAATTGATAGTGACATTTTGACATCGATTCATCTTTCACTTTTCACCTAATGCAGGCGTCAATTTCATGTCGATGTTTGATGTCAATTTTACTTCAAATTGATATCCAAATGTCCGCTGGGTGGTTGTCTGACCAGGAAAACAAACACACTCTCCCTTGATCAACATTTTGAATTGACTTTTCTTCGCTAATCCATTTTACGCACTTGATGGCACCGGGACAATGGCCTTTCAACTTCTTTGCCGGTTTAGCAATCGCAAGTCTTGTATTTCATTTCAGGGCTATCTTTCTCAAACAGTTCAGGTGTCAACACTATGTTCAGTAAATATGTATCCTATCGGATCTAAGTTTTCTTTCTCTCACCCCAACAAATCTAAGAGACAGGCAAGTAGGCTATTTCTAAAAAGGGCAACACGCAACAGCCTTTGATCTATTTGTTATTCTGTTGATATTATACCAAAGATGATAGGCGTATGACTTCTGCCCATGACAGCAGCAGTAGATAGGCCCTACATTATTGCAATAATCCTTCCTGTAGAAGCCATTTGGCACCTCTCCTGTATTATTGTGTTTGTCCACTAGGTGGCAGTATAACTTAATTGGGGTTCAGGCCAATATAGTGGGGGAACAAACGTCCAGGTGACAGGTGTTGCCTGACGGAGGGAGCACACACAGTTTTTGACCGCTACGCTATGCTATGCTACGTGTTTACCACGCTGAATGCTTGTATGTACTTTTCTATGGATTATATTGGACTCTATGCACGAAGGATGGATTACTGACTTGGTGTGGTGCAATAAATACACCGTCATTCATACGTAAGGCTCATGTAATTTTATACGCATTTACAGTGGCTAATGTTAAGCAAAGCGCGTCAACTAGGTGCTCGTCTAGTAACCCCTCAGGGGCTTCAAGTATAGGCTTAGCCTCTTCACTTCTAGTCAAAAACTGTCGCTTCATGCTACCGACGCGGAAAGAGTTTCATCACACGCTGATATGGATGTTAGCTGTTCGTGCGTGGAGAGGAGCTACTGAAACAGCTTGTTGTGTTCGTGAGACCGAGGACGGCGGGTCTACGTATCGCTTCAGTGTTCGCTTGTTTGGATTAAGGATTACCATCGGCACCGCAGAGGACAACGGAGCCACACTCGCCGAAAGTCTACAGATTGATTGGAAGGCGCCCAACGCGAGGTAGGCCTTATGTAGCGCTACTAGGAATGAATGGCCATTCAGTTTGTGTGCACACATAGAGGGGCAAAATCCAATGCATTGGTGACGATCCGGCGGGGAATTGTTGCTTTGTTGCGAACTCCGCGACTTTGATACTTTGTTGCGAACTCGTTGCGAACTTTGAGCTCTACGTCGCGTAAATAATGGAGACAAGTGAAATCGTGGACGGGCCATCGGGGCCGTCCTCAGAGTCGAACAATGTTGAAAATGGCGTTGATATGCAAGTGGACAAAGAGAAACGTACTGTTACATTGACTGTTAAGGCATTTGCTGAAAAACTTGAACGTTTGCAAAAGGAAAGGAAAGCTAAGCTCAACAAAGCTGGTAAACTAAGAAATGTGTTAGAAGGTCTAATGAAAGAAAAAGATAATGCACAGGTTCAATCTGTTTTTAATGGTCTTTTGAAATTATGTGACGAAGCAAAAGGTGTTCATGAGTCTGTAATGGGTATGTTGCCTACTGCTGAACAAGAGAAACATGACCTGTGGTTTAAAGCCAAAATGATTGCTAATAATGATTTTATTTCTAATGTCCAATTGTGGTTTTCCAATGCTGATGAAATTGTGATTTCTGATTCTGCAATTAAGAGTGTCAATGATGGTATTAACCCAGGGGGCAGCATTTCAAACGTAGTCAGTAAACAAATTGTGACTTCTGATTATGCTTCTAAGAATGTTGATGATGGTATTAGCCCAGACGACAGTATATCAAATATAGCCAGTAGACACTCACAAAAGACCGGGAGTAGCACTAAGTACAGCACTGCATCCTCAAGAATTAAAGCAGCGGCTGAGAAGGCTGCGTTGCTTGCCCGGATGGCAGCATTAAAAGATAAACATGCATTGGAGGAACAAGAACAGCAAATAAAGAGGAAAATGGAGCAACAAAATTTGGAAACGATGCTTGCTGAGTCTGCTGCCAAACTTGCAGTGCTAGAGGCCTCTGAAAATCAAAGTTGTGTTAAGACATCAAATGCTATGAATGACTACTTAGAAAAGGCAATGCAAAAATCAGCACCAGCGCACAGACTTGATCCAAGAGCTTTGGAATTCAACCTCGCACCTCGGCCTCAATCACAGCAAACACGGGAGCGAGTAGTCACTGCCAATCAGCTAGCACCAATGGATGATCCACAGCCTGGCCTAAGCCAACAGCCTGTATGTAGGCCAAAGGAGCAGACTGGCACAAGTAGACAGCATTCATCGCATGCTATGGAAGCAGGACATCAAGCCTTCTATGTCAATGCACCAGTAGGGGACCAAAGTCAACATGGAGATCTCTTCTCTGTGCTTCATAAGCAAAATGAAATAACGTCGTCACTCTTTCAAGAACAACGCCTGTTGTCATTGCCAGCAAGAGACATCCCTCTGTTTGATGGAAATCCACTTCAGTATCTCTCATTTATCAGGGCATTTGAACAAGGAGTCGAAGAAAAGGCCAGCAAGGGTGACTGCTTGTACTACCTTGAACAATTCACAAGGGGGCAGCCAAGAGAACTTGTTCGTAGCTGCCTGCATATGAGCCCTGACACAGGCTATGCTAAAGCAAAGGAGCTGCTGGAGAAACACTTTGGCAATAAATATAAGATCGCAGTGGCATATATTGAAAGAGCATTGTCCTGGCCTCCAATAAAAAATGAAGACGTGAGTTCCCTACAAGCATATTCCCTCTTTCTACAAGGCTGCTGCAATGTTATGGAAGAGCTGCAGTATATGCAAGAGCTGGATGTGCCAAGCAATATAAGAGCAATTGTTTCTAAATTACCTTTTAAGCTCAGAGAGCGATGGAGGACGGTTGCACATGACATACTGGAAGCAACAGAACGCAGAGCCCTGTTAAAAGATCTGGTCAAAGTAGTTGACCGACATGTCCAGATTTTGTCAGATCCTTTGTATGGCAACATCAGCGACATACCATCTAGGACGTCTAGGCCAAGATCACATCCCAACCAGAGTGTCAGAGGAACAAGTTTCGCTACCACGGTCGAGCCAGTGGAACATCAAAGTGGCAGAGGCACAAGGGCTGCTTCACCAAGGCGTATTAACGCAATGGTCTCGGACTGTGCATGCTGTGAGCAACGTCATTCTCTAGAGCATTGCCAACAGTTTAAGCGCAAGAGCCACAGAGACAAGATGAACTTTGTTAAAGAAAAAGAGCTTTGCTTTGGTTGCCTGCAATATGGGCACAGGAGTCGGAACTGTGAGAACCGTTTAATCTGTAGAACATGCAATCAGAGACACCCAACCGTGCTCCATCTTGACAAGAGAGGGACAAGTGATGCACGCATAGGGCACTCAAGGGCTACTTCCAGTACTTTCACAGAAGCCAACAGGGAGTTGGGGGCAAATCCATCTGCATCCTCAGAGACTTGTGGACATACAGGGGCCGGAGTGGATCGTTGTTTATTGTCCATCCTGCCAGTCCAAGTGAAGTCCGCTAAAGGTGACCAAGTCATACAGACATATGCTTTCTTAGATCCAGGCAGTTCGGCCACCTTTTGTTCTGAACAGCTCATGCAGAGGCTTTGTCTCACTGGAAAACGAACCCAGTTCCTCTTGCAGACCATGGGTCAAGAAAAGGTGGTGCCTGCATTCACACTTCGAGATCTGGAAGTGTCTGCCATTGATAGAGACGTCTTTTACAAACTCCCACAAACCCTCACACAAAAAAGAATGCCTGTGAGTGCTGACAATATTGTATCTGCTGGTGACTTGAAAATGTGGCCTTACCTGTCTGGCTTGGAAATGCCCAACATACATGCTATTGATTGGAAGCAATGCACCCAAGTTGTTGGAGCCTTGGGAGGTCATCAACAGCATCGGAGGTGGCCCATATGCTATAAGAACGGCGTTAGGATGGGTCGTTAATGGCCCTATGCAGAAAGAAGATTCCAGCTCGCCAGCCTACGTTAATAGGATTTCTGTATCGAAACTGGAAGAGATGCTGAATAACCAGTACAATCATGACTTCAGCGAACGGGCTACTGAGGAGAGAGGCTTATCAAGAGAAGACAGGAAGTTTATGGAGCTTATGGAAAGGTCTGCAATTCTCAAAGAGGGTCACTATCAATTAAACTTGCCTTTCAAGAAAGACGTGTGTCTGCCCAATAACTTCTCTGTGGCAAAGCAGAGGGTAATGGGTCTGAAGAGGAAGTTTCTAAAGAGTGAACATTTCTTTAAGGAGTACAATGTCAACATCAGTGAGATGATAAGTAAAGGCTATGCAGAGAAAGTACCCCCCAGCAGTTGAGTGGTGACCATAGCCAGGTGTGGTATATCCCTCACCACGGGGTTTATCACCCCAGAAAGAAAACTCTGAGAGTGGTGTTTGACTGTGCTGCCACATTCAAGGGAACATCGTTAAATCAGCAACTCTTGCAGGGTCCTAACCTCAACAGTACGTTGCTTGGAGTTCTATTGAGGTTTAGACAAGAGCCTGTTGCAGTCATGGGAGATATACAAGCAATGTACCATCAAGTCAAGGTCCCAGACGCAGACAGAGACTTCCTGCGGTTCCTGTGGTGGCCTGAAGGAGATCTCACCAAGGAATTAGCAGAGTATCGCATGACTGTCCATCTGTTTGGCGCTGTGTCGTCTCCAAGTTGCGCTATCTTTGCTCTGAGAAAAATGGCTGATGACAACCAGGCTGGTTTTCCATCAGAGGTTATCCAAACCGTGAAAGAAAACTTTTATGTTGACGACTGCCTGAAGAGTTTGCCGTCTGAAGTGGAAGCTCTGGCACTGGTCAACCATCTTACCCTGCTATGTCAAAGAGGAGGATTTACTTTGACGAAATGGATTAGCAATAGCCGCTCCGTATTGCAAGCACTGCCCGACGACAATCAAGCTAAGGGCCTGAAGGAACTCGATATGGACCGGGATGATCTTCCTGTTGAGCGAGCGCTTGGCCTGCAGTGGTGCGTTGAGGCGGACGCCTTCACGTTCAGGTTGGAGCTGCCTCAAAGGTCCTGCACCAGACGTGGAATACTATCTGTGTCCAGCTCCGTGTACGATCCACTGGGGTTTCTCGCACCAGTGCTGTTGCCTGCTAAGATCATACTCCAGGAACTCTGCAGAAGAAACTGTGGGTGGGATGAAACTGTACCCCAAGATCTCCTGCAGCCATGGATCAGATGGTTGGATGAGTTGCGTGAGCTGTCCAAGGTCCAGATCAAGAGGTGCATCAAGCCTAAAGGGTTTGGAGACGTCATTCAAGCACAGCTTCATCACTTCTCAGATGCCAGCGAGTCAGGGTATGGGGCAGTCGCCTACCTCAGGATGCAAAATGGCAGAGGTGATGTGCATGTTTCTTTCCAGATGGGTAAAGCCAGAGTAACACCTTTGAAAGCTGTGACCATTCCACGCTTAGAACTGACTGCTGCAGTGCTTGCTGTTCGCGTGGACCTGATGCTGAGGTCAGAGCTGCGGGTTCCATTACAAGAATCAGTCTTTTGGACCGATAGTACATCCGTGCTCAAGTATATAAAAAATGAGGACAAGCGTTCCCATACATTTGTGGCAAACAGGGTCACAACCATCAGAGAAGCAACAGCAACTTCACAATGGCGGTACATCAGTTCTAAGGAAAATCCAGCGGATGAGGCTTCCAGAGGTCTGAGGGTCCAGGACTTCGTTGGTCACAATAGGTGGACAGAAGGTCCAAGTTTCCTGTGCAAGCCAGAAGAGGCCTGGCCAGCTGACGGGGTGGATATGATGATCAAGGCAGACGACCTGGAGGTGAAAAGAGAAGCTGTGGTGAATGCAGTCAATATAAAGGACTCACCTGATGGTACCAGTCGGCTGATTGCATACTTTTCAGATTGGAGGAGACTGAGGGTGGCAGTGGCCTGGTATCTGAAGTTGAAAAGGATGCTCTTGGATAAGGTTCATAGGAGGCGAGAGTCTGACAGTTCTTCAAGTGTCACAACTGATAATGCTACAGCACTCAAAAGGCAAGCTTTGACTGTCGAAGATTTGTATGAGTCTGAACTTGCCATAATTCGTTACTGTCAACAGCAGAGGTTTAGCGAGGAGATTGCTACCTTGTCTGCAGGAAAGGGTGCAGTGAGCAGGCAGAGCTCGCTGTATAAGCTCGATCCAAAGCTGGATGATGGGCTCCTAAGAGTTGGCGGGCGATTGACCAGAGGTTCTATGCCGGAGGAAGCCAAACACCCGCTAATTCTGTCCAAGGACCAACACGTAGCCACTTTGCTGCTAAGAGACATCCACCAACAGCTTGGTCATAGTGGTCGCAACCACACTCTATCCACACTTAGGCGGAAGTATTGGGTGACTGGCGCAAACTCAGCAGTGCGGAAGATCGTGTCTGAGTGCTGCTTCTGCAGAAGACACAACGGTCGGATGATGACACAGAAGATGGCGGATTTGCCAAAGGAGCGGATTCTTCCTGACCATCCACCGTTCACCAATACGGGAGTCGACTATTTCGGACCAATAGAGGTGAAGAAGGGACGAGGCACAGTCAAGCGCTATGGCGTGATCTTTACCTGTCTATCAAGTCGAGCAGTTCATCTAGAAGTTGCCAACTCACTAGATACAGATGCATGTATTAACTCACTACGTCGTTTCATTAGCCGAAGGGGCCAAGTTATGCACCTGTTGTCTGACAACGGCACTAACTTCATAGGTGCTGAAAGAGAGCTTAGAGAGGCACTCTCATCCCTCAATCAGGCACAGATCGAAGGGATGCTGCATCAAAGGGGAATTAAGTGGAGCTTCAACCCCCCAGCAGGGTCTCACTTTGGGGGTGTCTGGGAGCGCGTAATCCGTATGGTGAGGAGGATTCTGACTTCAGTGCTCAGGCAGCAAAGGCTTGACGATGATGCACTCCATACGGTCATATGCGAAGCTGAGGCCATCTTGAATGACCGCCCAATTTCCAAGGTGTCTGATGATCCAAACGATCTTGAGCCCCTCACCCCTAATCATATCCTGCTCATGAAGGGAAGACCATCGTTACCACCAGGTCTCTTCGAACAGCATGACATGTACATCAAACGGAGGTGGAGGCAAGCTCAGTACATATCCAATCTCTTCTGGAAACGCTGGGTCCGTGAGTACCTGCCACTACTGCAGGAAAGGCAGAAATGGAATGAGCAGAAGAACAATCTAAAGCCAGGAGATATTGTGATAATAATGGATCCTACTGCACCACGTGGCTCATGGCCACTCGCAAGAGTCTTGGAGGCATTTCATGATAAGAAAGGGCTAGTGCGCTCAGTACGTCTCCAGACCAAAAATACCATCATTGAAAGGCCTGTGACTAAACTTTGTTTACTGCATGAGTCAGGCTAGGGGTTTTATCATGTCCTCACTTAAACGTCCTCTCTGGGTTAATGTGTTCAATGTCTGGGCTTGTGTGTAAAAGGGTGTGTGCTTAATGTGTATGGGTTTCTAATGGCTCCTTGTTGTCTGTATGGGAATTGTCCTGTCAGTATGCCATCACAATTAGGGGCCGGGGTGTAGAAGCCATTTGGCACCTCTCCTGTATTATTGTGTTTGTCCACTAGGTGGCAGTATAACTTAATTGGGGTTCAGGCCAATATAGTGGGGGAACAAACGTCCAGGTGACAGGTGTTGCCTGACGGAGGGGAGCACACACAGTTTTTGACCGCTACGCTATGCTATGCTACGTGTTTACCACGCTGAATGCTTGTATGTACTTTTCTATGGATTATATTGGACTCTATGCACGAAGGATGGATTACTGACTTGGTGTGGTGCAATAAATACACCGTCATTCATACGTAAGGCTCGTGTAATTTTATACGCATTTACAGTGGCTAATGTTAAGCAAAGCGCGTCAACTAGGTGCTCGTCTAGTAACCCCTCAGGGGCTTCAAGTATAGGCTTAGCCTCTTC
>JAODXP020001475.1:0-23480 GCA_027497455.2 Sardinella longiceps | reverse complement strand
TATAGAAAGTGGTGCAACATAGACCTAATGAGAACTTGCACAATGCAAACAGGTGCAGGCATGAAGATGAAACTTTCAGTTAGCGTTGGCTGCCATTATGCTATTTGGTCTGTGTTGCATAAAATCTGGTCATCCTCATATCTATCGACAGTACTTAACAATGTGAGATAACAGGTTTGCAGGTTAATTCACTCCAGATAACGCAATGATATTTTTTCCTAAATGGCATACTGGGTACCATGTGCAGATGTCTAAGCCCACCTTTCAATTACTCATCCCACTATCCAAGTCACTCAAATGTGACCCTAACCCAGGAACAGCACTAGGTTGGAATATGGGAGACAGGCAAAATTTCATAGTGACTACACTCAGGTTAGATATGGTCCTGGTGTCAGAAGCAACAAGTGGTCCTGTCTGAGATGACTGTCTCCTATGAAGAAATGACTGCATGGAGGAGGCCTTTGAGAGGAAAAGAGAAAAGTATGAGCGGGTGATTGTAGAGGCAGAGGATGAAGGACCTGATGTGACCACATTAAGGTTGGCTGCTGAGTTTTTGGAGGTCAATCTCTACCATGTATTGAAGCGCTTGGGTTTGGGAGGGCTACAGATACAAAAGCCATCAGGATCATTAAAGACAAGGCAGAAAAGGCATCCAGGTGGGTTCGGATCAAGCAGGGCAATAAGTGGGAAACAACTGCTACTTGGACACAAGCTGGGAACTTTTTACCCCCAGCTGGGTCCCCTGGTTAAGGGTGACTGATATTGAAAGACTCAAAAGGCCTCAGTTTACATCACTGATGATGTGCCCAAGTAGTATCAGAAGATACACTATATTTAAGAACCAGGGTGGACTTTATTTCCAATGTGATTTGCATATGTGCTACCCCAGTGTGCAGATATTCATTGCGTTAAGAGAAGAGACGAGTATATATAAAAAAGTGCTTTTTGGGGGTGGGATCTCTGGGTTATGTGTTGGGATTTGTGTGTACAAGGGTGAGATTGGGATGGGCAAACATTTCGTCATAGCATATGGGACATCAAAACAATATACTACAATAAAATTCCAGTAGTAGGTCAATCTATTTACAGACATCAGTTTTACATACAGTATAGGCCTAAAGCCTATGAGTTTCAAGCATTTCCTTCAATTACAAAATAAATAGCTAAGATACAGACAAAAAAAGTGAATACATAGTTAAAGTATTGTATTCAACCTTCTTGCTAAACATGTTTTAAGTTAATTCTCCAGAATGCAGTCAACCTGTTTTATGATCTTCTATTGTTAATGAATTGTTCATTACCTGAGACAACAATTTAACAATGTACATTAACTTCAAGCATTTTCTTTAGTCTTGATCTTAAATCTGAGCATGCCATTGACTACCCCATATGTGAAAACCTTTAAAAGGACATTACATTCAGGTTTTCACCTTGTACAGTGAAAAAGATAAGTGATTAATTAGATTTTTTGACCTGATGGTGGCGGCCATATTGGATTTCTCCATTTTGAGGCATTATGGGTAATTTTTGTGAAGATTTGAAAACTTTTTATGATGACAGTATTCAACGGCTTCACTATGATGAGCTAAGTTAACAGAATAAGTAATAATATTGATTATTCTATGGAGATTTCAATGGGCAATCCCATTTTCCCTTGGGCCTAAAAATCGGTATTTTGGTAAGTTGAAAAGTTTTGTGTCATGCATAGTGGGAATGAGTTTACTTCTTGTTAACATGATTTTTATTAATCCTTGGGATCAGGGCAACAAGAAAATACTAGTTTAGTTTGTTAGAGAGGGGGTGCATATGGATCCCTCCTCACTCATTGACTATATAGTATATTATAAATATTGTCTATACGGCTGCAATTACTAGGTCATTATATGGGTTATTTCTTACTTAATTAGTATTTAACTGTTATTTTATGATAGGACTATTCAAAATCTTCACAATGATAAGTTTAGTTAACATAAGTTCATATGGAGCACTCTATGCAGCTGTAATGGGCAATCTCATTTGACCTTGGGCCTAATAATCGGTATTTTTGTATGTTAAAAAGTTTTGCGTCATGTACAGTGGGAATGAGTTTATTTCTTGTTAACATGATTTTTCTGAATCTTTGAGATGTGGGCAACAAGAAAATACTAACTTAATTAGTTAGAAATGGGGTGCATTTGGATCCCCCTCACTCATTGACCATATGGTATTTTATGAATATTGGCTATGCGGCTTCAATTATAAGGTCAATATATGGGTTAAATCTTAATCAATACAAATTTAGATGATGATAGTACTAATCGAGAGCTTTACAATGATGTATAATTTGTTAATATTGACCAATCTATGCTCAAGAAACCAGCAATTTCCTTTTCCCGAGGCCTAAAAATCGGTATTTTTTCGCCATTCGGTAGCGGTTAAAAAGCGGTGTGCCATGCATAGTGAGAATGAGTTTATTTCTTGTTAACATGATTTTTCTTAAACTTCAGGTCCAGGGCTACAAGGAGATACCCATGAAGTTTAGTCCTGGGGGGGGGGGGGGGGTGCATGGGGGTGCATCCCCTAGCCCATAGACTATTCCTATTTTTTTCTTTTTGTTTCTTTTTCCAAGATGAATATGCTATGATTTCCCCTCTTAGTGTTGCTTTAGCTGCTTCCCATAATGTAGTGTTACTCACCTCTCCATTGTCATTGAATTTGAAGAAAGATTTGATGCTGTTATTCATTTTTTCTTTGAATGCCTGATCCTCTAATAATGAATTGTTCATTCTCCAAGAGGTTTCACTTTTTTCTATATTCAAGACTAGCTCTATTATTACTGGGGCATGGTCAGTTGTGGAGATTGGTAGTATATCACACCTGGACACTTTTGCAATATCTCCTTTAAACATAAAATAATAGTCTAATCTGGAAAACACTCTGTGAGCATCTGAGTAAAAGGTAAAGCCCCTCTCTTGGGGATGAAGAGTTCTCCAAACGTCCAATAGTCCTATTTCCATTTCAGCTTTTTTCAATAAGGCTGTGGCTTTTGCTGCCTTGTGTCTACTTTTACTTTCTGTATCTAATTTTTTATTCAGAACTAAATTAAAGTCTCCTCTCATTATCATTACACCTTTTGCTTCCATCATAATCAAATGAAGTAACTTTTGTAACATTTCGTCTCCTGTACCAAGTGGATTGTAAACATTAACCAAAGTTATACATTGCTGGTCTATATCACCTATGACCATTACATATCTTCCTTCTTTATCCCTGAAACTCTTCTCTAAATTAAACACAAGACTCTTTTCTCTAAGTCTGCATAAATCATTACATCACAATAAGAAAACATTCTTTAAGTTCTAGCATAAAGGGGGATCCCCCCCTCCCCCTTGCAAAAATAGAACTAGGAACTGAACTCCCATATTTCATATACATGAAATATGAACTCCCATATTTCATATACATATAAATCATTACATCACAATAAGAAAACATTCTTTAAGTCTGCATAAAAGGGGGATCCCCCCCTCCCCCTTGCAAAAATAGAACTAGGAACTGAACTCCCATATTTCATATACATGAAATATGAACTCCCATATTTCATATACATATAAATCATTACATCACAATAAGAAAACATTCTTTAAGTCTGCATAAAGGGGGATTTTCCCCTCCTCCCCCTTGCAAAAATAGAACTAGGAACTGAACTCCCATATTTCTTTTTTTTTAGGTACACTTTCAAACCCGTTTTTATACATATGCTCTTATTTTATTCTACCTGAATATGTGTAAGTCTACAATTGATAAAGTTAAAGTCGAATTTTAATTTCATAATTGGTATCATAGCGACCTCAGAACAGACCGGTTAAGATCATATCAAACATGTTTGATTCAGTCCGACTCAGTCGTAATTGCGTCACCAATGGGAAGAATCACATCTTTACAAATCTGTCACCCAAACATAAACATAAGCCGCGACTGAAACTTGCGACTACTCATGATTACCCGTGACAACCGATGACTGGCCCATAGTTCCATCGTCAAAATCGGGGTTAATAATTGGTAGGTCTGTTGCTAGCATTAGTGTGTGCCGGAATTTTATTGCCTTAATTTTCATAACATTGGGAAGTTGTTATAAGCTACAATGCTGTGGGTAAGATATGATGTGTATGTAAAATGAAGCCAGTAAGAAATACTGCTGCCCTTTTTCATTCTAGAGAAAGATACAGTACCACCAAAGATCATGGAATAGTGAGCAAGATAAAGCATCATAATACATTTCAATGGGAGCAAACTGGAATACTTCCTGTCTGCATAAATGCATTACATCACAATAAGAAAGATTCTTTAAGTCTGCATAAATCATTACATCACAATAAGAAAACATTCTTTAAGTCTGCATAAAGGGGGATCCCCCCCCCCCCCTTGCAAAAATAGAACTAGGAACTGAACCAGCGTTGACACCTCTCGCTCCGCTTGAATCCTCTCTGGTACCACCACTGTCTGTAATGGTGCCTAATACATTTTTATGAGTAATTAAGTGTTCATTTTACTATGCACTGAGCCTCAGGCTGTGCTTGTTAATCGTCATTATTTGGTATGAGTAATTGGACATATGAAAGCTTTCAAGTTGACTTAACTAAATAGTGTTTTTCTGTCCACTTTCCTGTCAACCTGCTGATTTTATTATATTACTTCATACTTTTTTCTATTAACTTAGAAATGTGGTGTCCAAAAGTCGCATGCTACAGTTAGACACAGTTAAAGTGTTATCAATGTGATGATCCTTCTGCAGGTGTCAAACTTGGTGTTGCCATCTTGCTACACATTAATATTATGCAAAAAATAAAAAGACGAGAAATATATATTTTTGGTAACTCTTTATGTTAGCACACACTATGCTGAACATTATAAGCAATCAAAGCTGCATTTCCATGTAGAGAAAGGGTTTGTTTAAGGATATGTAAATATTAACATTCAATTTCATTAAAGATTTTCAAGCTGTAGCCCGCCATTAGGCCTGGTATAGTTTCACAAGCGATGTTAGCTGAATGGACTTGGATCTTCAGAGAACCTCATGGCATGAAATGTTTCTCTGTGGGAGGGAGATTGGGTTAATCAAGTGCAATTAATCAAAAAAATTTTCTTCTTTGCCTTATAGCATACAGTATTGTCATCTCGAATATCAAATATTTGTCTTGTGTTTGAATCAAACCAATCCCCTTATAGCACATAATGTTCCTACCTCTTTTAATTTCTCAATCATGTCACAAACCCTCTTTATCTTTGGAGGCATGCAGCATGCTCTTAATGGGTCTTCAGTTTCAAAGCTGTTGAATAAAATATACATTCATACAATTAACTTAAACCTTAGAATATATACTGTATACAGCATATTGCCAACTAATGAGAGGATCATGAGGGTTTACTCCAACTTACAGGGCAGCATAGACACATAAATCTGTTTGTTTGAAAATGGTGCACTTGGTGATCTCTTCAATCTTAAGATTGCATGCAGGGCTTTTTCCTTTGCAGCATGTTTTCTGTTTTGGATCAGGGTTGTCATCTTTGGGATAAATCAAAACATCTTGAAACATCACATGAACCATAGCTACCAGTGTTGGGAGTACGATGTTACAAAAGTAACTAATTACTGTAATGCATTGCATTTTGTGAGTAACTCAAGTTACAATGCATTTTTAACTTGGAATGAAGTGGTGTTTTTTTCCTTCATACAAATTCGGCAAAAATCACTGAGAGGTCATCAAGGGTAAAACGTCTGCTGTGCCAGAATTAATGTAGAGCTTTACAGTCTCCGCCTTTCATTCTCAACATTCATAATGAATTAGTGAAGGTCATAGGCTACCGTGGGTCCCGAAGAGTAACTTCAATGTAATGCAACAGTAGTGTAACGCCTTACATTTTCATAAGACTAATATTGTAATGTAAGGGATTACTTTAAAATGTCAGTACCGAGTAATAAATTACACATTACAGTTTTGCAGTAATTTGCCCAACACTGATAGTATGAGGGGGGTCTACACACGTGTACATAGATAGAACACATACAGGTTGCAGGGTGCGCACACCCACACACGGAGCAGTGGGCAGCCATTAATCCAGCGCCCAGGGCGCAGTTTGGGGGTTAGGTGCCTTGCTAAAGGGCACCGCATCCGTGGTTTCCGGGCATGGGGCCACTCTCCAGTCACCAGTCCAACTCCCTGACCGGTACACCACTGATGCCCTCAAGGAGACTGTAAGTAGCCTAAGCAACAAAGTTACTGGGCATTCAGCTGGCGTCTATAGCATTAAGAAAGTAAAGACACGACAATATTTTTTCAAAATATGAATGACTCAATTCAAAATAGCAATTCCTAATATGATGCTTTGTTTAGAATCACTCAATAGGATAGTGCCAGGGTAGAAAATAAATACTATAGCCAAGGTTATGTTTCGCTCTGCGTTTGTCTGTGTGTGTGAGTCTGTGTGTGTGTCTGTGAGCAACATAACTCGAAAAGTACTGCACGGATTTGGATCAAATTTTCAGACAATGTGTGTATTGGGACAAGTAAGAACTGATTCGATTTTGGTGGTGATCGGTGATCCACAACACCATCTGTGACCACATTGTCTTGGCGGAGGTCTGCGCTGTCGCGCTTTTCTAGTTTGTGAATAAATACTCACTGTGACTGACTCATCCACAGGCTTCCATAGACTCAACATGTTGTCATGAACCAGGTCAAGTGCAGTGACATGGGGTCATGTGTGTTGAGTTAAGGTCACGTGACATGTAGGCTTCCCACAATGGATGACTAATATGTGAAATAACTGAAATGTGATCATCAAGAATTTGAAAACTATGGCAACCAGATGTTTATCAACTGTAAGAGGCGTCTTTCTTATTCCAAATAGTTGATATGGGGCGTAGGCCTACTGTTTTAGAAACAGCTTGACAGATTGAAACATGACATGTACATAAAAAAAATAAAGTAATAATTATTCATTCACAAATAATCATTCTTTTACCATAGACTATTTATTTTCTGCCCTCTTCTGTTGCATCTTTAGCCTTTAAATGAATGGTTGCATTTGGTTTTCAGTGATTTAAAAACTATTTTGCCCCTAATGGCAACACTTTATTTGAAGGTACCGTCATAAGACTTTATAAACCTGTCATGACTTCTGACATACCCTAACCCTAACCATGACAAATACCGGGTGACACTTAATGACAGAAGTCATGACAGGTTTATAAAGTTTATGACAGATTCATGACAACGTCCTGTCATAGTTAATGACAGTGTCATGTCAGTCTTATGACGGTACCTTCAAATAAAGTGTAACCGGTATGGGTTATGAAATATAACACGAAGAATACAGAATACAGTGTACAGAATGTGGACAATGTCAAAGTGGCCTACAGCTGATTGTGAGACTACCCTTATTATATGAACAGCAAACAATACCAATTAACATAATAATAATAATAAAATAAAATAAAAATGCCTGACCAATTTGAGCTTGTAAGCCATAGCCGGCAAACATTTGCTACCATTCTAACACTGATTATATTGACTAATGCTAATGTTCTGTCCTGGAGTCAAAAGCATGCTGCATTCTTCAGTGTCTGTTTCAATGTAATGTACAGAATAGGCCTACAGTATGTCAATGTCAATATTGTATACCAAAAAAAACAAGACAGTGTATCGAAAGCACACTGCTTGTCAAAATGCCCATATATGCTCTCAAAAGAGGCATTCTCATTGTTTCCACTTGTGAACTGTGGGATATGATGATTGTCACAACTTCCTCATCTTAGAGTGTATAAGAAACATCACACGGACAACATCAATCAGAGACATACTGATAGAGTAGGGATTAAAACTCTTTGTCCCTGTATGTACTATTGCCTATACCACTGGACTTTAGCCTGATCGTCCATCATGCTATTCTCTGTTTCTCTGCATAAGCTATTGAGCACCATGTTACTGGCAACATTCTTATGGAATTCCACACTTGGAGGTAAGTGGACAGCTACAGAGGAAAATGCTGCTTCTTACAACAATCTTATCTTCTCTGCCTTTAAGAAATGAGCCAGATAGAAATGTAGCCCAAATGCATATTTTATCTTCTAAACAGTTTTTAGAGGAAACTGATCAGAGAAATTGGTCTTGGCTTCTGGTCAGCTTCTAAATTACGACTTGCAATTAATAGGACAATGAAGTTCTTTCGTTAACATCTTGAAATACTCTTGTGTATTTGTTCCACAAGAGTATATTTGTTTATTTATTTGGTTTTCTCATGAAGCAGAACACTGTACGATTACCGAGCTGGCTTTGATTGACTTTTATTTTACAGGAGACATAAAATCAGAAACATGCTGTAAGAAAACAAGTCCAGCCTTGATTCATACAGAAATCACAGACTGTGTTATTCATCCGAAGACAGATGAATGCGTTGCTGCCGTCATGTAAGCACCCTCTAGTGCCAGTTCAATTTCCATTCTAGTCTGCATGGTCTATCAGTAGTTTAACAATCTGCCTCCTAAATCTTCATCTATTCAGATTTAGTTCGCAAGGGAAACTGTACTGCACACCCAGGGGTGCGCGATGGGTCCAGAAGAAAATGCGAGAATTAAAACAAGTAAGAACTCTTCTATGAGCATGTTTTGCATTTACAGGATGCTCAGAGTACTTTGAATCCAGAAATAATAGAAATAAGCAAAGCCCTGATTTTCTTTTTTATCCAACCACAGGAGGGCAAGCCATGTAGGCAGAGCTCCTTGCCGACTGGAGACAAGGCATGAGAAAGAAACAGCTGAATTCCAGTCTACATTCCTTGAAAGACTTTGGGTTACTTACATGCACCTTTGGTGTTTTTGGTTATTTATTGAGAGATTATTTAAAATATATATAGGCCTAAAAATGTAATATAACAAATATATTAAAAAGTATTTTTTTTATTCATTGCTGCAGACAACATTTTTTTATTCATACTTAATAATTTGCTTATTTATGTAGAGAAAATTTATTTTTGTAAAATACTTTGAGATAAATTAATAATTAATAATTATTTTCCTCGCCTGCTTTTGGTAGCCTATCCACTTAATTATCCACTTACTTAATTTGAGCGATAGCCAGGCTAGCTATGAAGTGCATCATGACAACAAAATAAAATGGTGAGGAAACATTTTTTCGACCGATTGTGGTCATGTACATGTATGAGCGCAAGTGTACAGCTGTCAGAATATTATGTAACTTATTATTAACTTCTGTTTTGAGCAACAGTTCTAAACATTAAAGTTGTACTTTTCTGAATATGTGGAAGCCCCAAGTCTTTTTTTTTTATCAGATATTCTTATTTTGCAGCATTTTAATAGTTGTATTCAAATACATTATTCAGTAGATACATAGTTTTAGAAATACATTATATTGCACAATATTCCACACAATTTCCACCTAAAAAAATAATTCAATTTCACTGGAATTCATCAAGCTGTATGCTGGCATTAGTGACAGTGTTCACAAGGAATGTTGGTTGTATGGATTCACATCATCAGACACTTCATGGCATGAAATGCCTCTCTGTGGGAGGGAGATTGGGTTAGTCAAGTGCCCATTATTTCTCTACCTCATTTAACAGCACACAGTATTGTAAACTTTTCCAATTTCACATATTTGTTTTGTGTCATTATTATATTAGATTATACCCTAATAAATGAAATTTTTACCATTTTTAATTCTTTAATCATGGCTTTAACTCGCTTTACTCGTGGAGGCATACAGCATGATTTTTTTGGATCTGTAGGAGAAAAGCTGTTGAATAAAACATAAACATAATCAACATGGAGGATCAATTAGGATCAATGAGGATCAATGAGGATCACAAGTGTGTGTGCAGTTTAGTCCAACTTACAGCACAGCATGGACACATTTGTGTGTTTTTTTCAAAATGATGCAGTCTGTGATGTCTTCAATGTCCAGATAGCATGCAGTGCTTTTGTTTTTACAGCAGGTCACAGGTTTTGGATCAATATTTTCCTTCCCTTTTGGATAAATCAAAACAAAATGAAACCGCAAATTAATGGCTATCTTCCACAAGGGTGTACAGCTCAACTGCTCTATAAGTAGACCATCAAATTTATTCTGAATCTTGCCAGATGGGTTTCATTCCAAATATTTCCAGTCCATTTGGAATCGCTCTACAGGACAGATGTTTTAGAGGGCTGGGCCTTCTAAATCCTTGCATATGATTGTATAAACCACTTGTCTGTCATCTTTATTGATGTGGTACTTGTGTGTGTGTGTGTGTGTGTGTGTGTGTGTGTGTAGCATGCAGTACATTACCGACACACAGATGGCAAGTACGGACGGTTTACGCCTCCAAAATGCGAGGGTGGGGTCAGCGTGGGGGAAACCAGAGGCCAAATTAATATTATGGTGAATGGACAAGGTAGAGAAAGTTGCTTAACTAAATAAATCGCTTACTAAAATTGAACAAAGTCCATTATTGGATGTTTTGTCTAATTATGACCTGTTTGCCTGCTTTGGTTTAGACTAAAATATGTTTTGGGGTTTATTCCAGTATGACTGACAGAAATGTCAAGAGCTGTCTCTGCTCCTGTCATAAACAAAGCAACTTTCAATCACAAGTCTGATTAGCTCAGTTTAGCAGGCTAAAGTTAGCTATTACTGTGGTGATGAATGAAGTTGGCTAGTTAGCAAGCTGATGAAGCTAACAAGCATCAACAAAATTTTCTCAGTATCATGTTTGGAGGGTTATCAAGTTCAGAATTCACATCGGACCATCTGATCATCATTACTACCATAAGACATTGCACTCGAAAATGCGTCAAGGTCCTTGTCGATGTTGCTCGGTGTAACTTCTATCTCATTGACTTCCCCACTGTGTGAACCTGTTGTTTACCCCACGGGGGACTACTTTTCACTATTTCCTCCATGGCTGAGCTATATATGTGGCGTGATCAGACTTGGCTCTATACCATATTATATGGCCCTCAAATCCCTCCCAATCGTAGTGAGCCCAGTGCCAAATTCAGTGGTTGTTATGTCATCATGAAAATGGCAAAGGTGGATGTGGGGATTAGGTGGAAAATAATCCATCAGGCAATAGTCAGATTACATCAATTGGCAGTAAAATGAAACAAAAATTTAAGCTAATAAAAACAACAGTATAAAATGAAGTGCATGTTAAAACACTTACCACCCTTTGTGTAGCTGAACAGTAAAGTAACCACACAGAACACCTCGATCATTTGATGAGCAGTGAGAGTCATGTTGGATGATAGGCCTACTTTCCTATTTTCTCTCAGACAAACAGCAAAAACTGTGATGGCACTATAAAGGAGATGCAAGACTAGGGCTTCTCCTCTGAGCCGCAGCACATAAAGTAGCCTATAATCAGAAACGGGAACAGCTGACGCATGTGCTCTTAAAAGACGCATTTCCTCTTCATTTTCCTGCTCAGTACTGGGAGTGTATGATTGGTTTGGGTAGCTGTAACATTTTAAAGGAATACTCCACCTTTTTATGAAAATGGATTATTCACCCCCATACCTGGAGTTAAGCATTATGGTCTCAGTGCATGTATTTTCCTTGTCTGGCAACGCCAATTTTACCATAGCTTAGCATAGGCAATGGAATGTAAAGTTGCCAAATAGCAATTCCAGCACCTATGCTAAGCTAAAAGTGTGATCATAGATTTATGACCTTTGCCAAGCCAGACTATAACATATCGTATATTCTCAGTCTGACTATGAATGACACAGTAGACCATGGCTCAACAATCTGCATTGTCTTTCAAACTGCCTATAATATAGCGCTATGGCCACGGCTCTGGCTACAACCTATTTTATACAGTATGGCTATAGGGACCTAAAAGTTAGCCTGGCCAATAAGCCGACAGTTGACTCCGTCATACAGTCTGGAACAATGCAATTGAAAAATGTTTCCGTTTGGATATGACGCATTCTCTCACATGGCTCTCACTGGCTAGTTAAAATTTATTTTGACATCGTAGTGGCAATAAGTCCTCAAGAACATGGATGTTAATGTCATGTATCAATTTTGTAAAGGTAATTCGAAAGTAGGGGGGAGAATAAGGAACATGTTCCTATGCTTATTAACTACAAGCTGCTGAACTACAGGCAACTGCAGAGACATCGCAGTCTAAACTGTAAGCTGATTGGTGAAACCGTAGACAAACCAAGCTAGGCGGGCTGGGCCAAACTACTGTACAGAGCCAAAATCTTTTTAGCGGAAGTAAGTAGGATGCCGTTGCCAGGCTTCCTAAAAGTAGCCTGACAAGCCACAGTATTACACAATACACCACACAATAAGGCCATCTTTCACATTGAGAATACACAAAATGGTGGTTTCTTATTGCCTTAATTTTCATAACATGGGGAAGTTGTTGGCAAGAAATGATGTGTGTGTGAAGCCAGTAAAAAATACTGCTGCCCTTTTTATTCTAGAGAAACATACCACCACTTTACATGGTGTTTTCAATATTGCTTTATTAATTTTCATGAGTAATTAAGGGTTAATTTGACTGTTCATGCATTGAGCAGCCTCAGTCAGCACTTGTTACTCTTCATTAAGTGGACATATAAAAGGACAAATAACAAATTGAAGCATTTTAATGCCTTGATACCTCAAGTTGTAACTAAATGTTTTCTGTCCACTTTCTTGTTGAACTGCTCATTTTATTACATTACTTCATACTTTTTTTTTCCTACTAACTAATGTTGTGTCCAAAGTAGCATGCTACAATGACATGACACAGATGAAGTGTAATCAGTGTGATGATCCTTCTGCAGGTGTCAAACTTCTTCTTGCTACACATTCTCATTATTATGCAAAAAACAAACAAACAAACAAAAAAAGACAAGCAATATACAGTATATTTTCGATAAGTCTTTATGTTAGCACACAGTATACAGGACATTATAAGCATTCAAAGCTGCATTCTCCACGTAGAGAAAGGGATGGTTTTAACATACATTAACAATTCAATTTCATTGGAATTCGTCAAGTGGTAGCCCGCCATTAGTTTCAACAGAAAACTACAGTCTGTACTGATGTTCACAAGCGATGTTAGCTGAATGGACTTGGATCTTCAGAGAATCTCATGGCATGAAATGTTTCTCTGTGGGAGGGAGATTGGGTTAATCAAGTGCCCTTTTCTTTTCTGTTTTTTTTTTCTTTCTTTGCCTTATTATATGACATCATTCAGTATTGTAGACATCTCAAATATCAAATATCAAATATCAATTTGTCCTGTGTTTGTATCAAACCAATCCCCTATAGCACATAATGTTCCTACCTTTTTTAATTTCTCTATCATGCTACGAACACGTGGCAGCCTTGGAGGCATGCAGCATGCTCTTAATGGATCTCCAGTTTCAAAGCTGTTGAATAAAATATACATGGACAAATTATCTTCAGCATTAGAATATATACTGTATACAGTACATTGCCAACTAATGAGAGGATCATAATGGTTTACTCCAACTTACAGGGCAGCATAGACACATCCATCTGTTTCTTGGAAAATGGTGCACTTGGTGATCTCTCCAATCTTAAGATTGCATGCAGGGCTTTTTCCTTTGCAGCATGTTTTCTGTTTTGGATCAGGGTTGTCATCTTTGGGATAAATCCAAACAACATGAAATATCACATGAACCATAGCTACTATCAGGGAGAACAGTACAACTGCTGTAAAAGCAGGCCATCAAATTGGCAGTGAAATGAGATGAAAAAGAAAACAAAAGTATAAAAAAGAAGTGCACGTTAAAACACTTACCTCCCCTTATGCAGCTGAACAGTAAAGTAAACACACAGAACAGCTTGATCATCTGATGTGCAGTGAGAGTCATGTTGGATGTTGCTTCTCCTCTCTCTCTCAGACTGACAGTAAGAACTGTGATGACACTCTAGCTATAAAGGAGATGCAAGACCAGTGTGAACCCTGGCCTAATCAAAACCAGGAACAGTTAACCTCTGAGTTCTCTAGAAAGTTAAAATAGGGCTGCCAACTCACACACGATGAGTGTGAGACACACTCTTATCACTGTTTACACACGCTCTCACCCCACACTCGCCCCCTCACACGCATCATTTTTTAGGCTAGACCCCCAGTCAGACACGCAGCAGACAAGGTAGAGCGCAGAGGAGCGCACAGGCGGTGACATACATTAGCCACTGTCGATCACCTTGGACGCACTTACTGCTGTCTATGCTACATGTCATTTAATAGCCTACTATTTGATCACCATCTGGCAAAAGTTTTCAAACTTTCTCAGCTTTCTCTGGGCAGGCCCCCAGTCACCCGTTTGATTGTATTGTGCATCCCCCACAGGATGGTCCCAAAAACACCACAATGACGGGATGAAATTTCTCACGCCGGCCTACCACTGCACCTTCGTCCTGCGGTTTAAGCTGGATACAGACCTACCGACTTTCTCAGTCTTTTACGATTAGAACGCCAGTCTTTCACGATTAGCGAGCCAAACCTACAGACTCAATCTGGGACGATTGACCGTCATTCATGAGCACAAACCTAACGATCGAGTTGTTGGCATTTTAATGTCATAATTGGTATATTAGCGACCTCAGAATGGACCGGTTAAGATCATATCAAACATGTTTGATTCAGTCCGACTCAGTCGTAATTGCGTCAACAATGGGAAGAATCACATCTTTACAAATCTGTCACCCAAACACACACAAACAACACAGATTTTAGCCACGACTGAAACTTGCGACTACTCATGATTACCCGTGACTACCCATGACTGGCCCTGACGTTCCATCTTATCAAAATCGGGGTTAATAATCGGTTGTTTCTATTAACTTAGAAATATGGTATCCAAAGTCGCGTGCTACAGTTAGACACAGTTAAAGTGTAATCAATGTGATAATCCTTCTGCAGGTGTCAGACTTGGTGTTGCCATCTTGCTATACATTCATATTATGCAAAAGATAAAAAATAAAAAGACGAGAAATATATATTTTTGGTAACTCTTTATTTTAGCACACACTATGCTGAACATTATAAGCAATCAAAGCTACATTTCCATGTAGAGAAAGGGTTTGTTTAAGCATATGTAGATATTAACATTCAATTTCATTGGAATTCATCAAGCTGTAGACCGTCATTAGGCCTGGTGTAGTTTCAACAGAAAACTACAGTCTGTGCTGATGATGTTCACAAGCGATGTTAGCTGAATGGACCTGGATCTTCAGAGAACTTCATGGCATGAAATGTTTCTCTGTGGGAAGGAAATTGGGTTAATCAAGAGCCCTTTTCTTATTTTTTTTATTTATTTATTTTTTTTTTTTGCCTTAAAGCATACAATATTGTCATCTCAAATATCAATTATTTGTCCCGTGTTTGTATCAAACCAATCCCTTATAGCACATAATGTTCCTACCTCTTTTAATTCCTCAATCATGTCACGAACCGGCTTTATCTTTGGAGGCATGCAGCATGCTCTTAATGGATCTTCAGTTTCAAAGCTGTTGAAAAATATACGTTAAAACAATTAACTTAAACCTTAGAATATATACTGTATACAGCATATTACCAACTAATGAGAGGATCATGAGGGTTTACTCCAACTTACAGGGCAGCATAGACACATAAATCTGTTTGTTTGAAAATGGTGCACTTGGTGATCTCTTCAATCTTAAGATTGCATGCAGGGCTTTTTCCTTTGCAGCATGTTTTCTGTTTTGGATCAGGGTTGTCATCTTTGGGATAAATCAAAACATCTTGAAACATCACATGAACCATAGCTACCAGTGTTGGGAGTACGAGTTACAAAAGTAACTAATTACTGTAATGCATTGCATTTTGTGAGTAACTCAAGTTACAATGCATTTTTAACTTGGAATGAAGTGGTGTTTTTTTCCTTCATACAAATTCGGCAAAAATCACTGAGAGGTCATCAAGGGTAAAACGTCTGCTGTGCCAGAATTAATGTAGAGCTTTACAGTCTCCGCCTTTCATTCTCAACATTCATAATGAATTAGTGAAGATCATAGGCTACCGTGGGTCCCGAAGAGTAACTTCAATGTAATGCAACAGTAGTGTAACGCCTTACATTTTCATAAGACTAATATTGTAATGTAAGGGATTACTTTAAAATGTCAGTACCGAGTAATAAATTACACATTACAGTTTTGCAGTAATTTGCCCAACACTGATAGTATGAGGGAGAACACTTCAACTGCTGTAAAAGCAGACCATCAAATTGCCAGTAAGATGAGACGAAAAAGAAAAGCACATTAAAACAAAAAGTATAAAAAAGAAGTGCACGTTAAAACACTTACCTCCCCTTGTGCAGCTGAACAGTAAAGTAAACACACAGAACAGCTTGATCATCTGATGAGCAGTGAGAGTCATGTTGGATGATGCTTTTCTCCTCTCTCTCAGACTGACACTAAGAATTGTGATGACACTCTAGCTTTAAAGGAGATAAAGGTGGTGGCTTCTCTTCTGAACACCAGCGTAATCAAAACCAGGAACAGCTAACCTCTGAGATCACTAGAAGTTTAATGGGCAGGTAGAGAAAAAAAATACTGGTTACAGTCTTATGTCATCTTTGCCTTTCAGATCGTACATGTGTCTTTATTTTTTCTCCAGTAAGGTTTGTAATCAAGAGGAACTTGTCAATGTGTTCTCTGCAGCATTAGAAGGATGTGCCTATCTTAGTCGTGTCCATAAGTCCTTGATATCTGTGCGCCATGGCCTTATTTAGTGAGAAATTCTGCAACAAACATATTACACCAAAGAGAGGCTGGCTAAGATCTATAAAGATATATCTCCTGAATGTGATCGATGCAAGCAAACCCGAGCCAATTTAAGTCATATGCTATGGCTCTGCCCAAATCTGTATACCTACTGGACAGACATTTTTAAAACTATTTCAGACATACTTGGAGAGAAAGGATGGCGCTGAATGCTCTCGCTGCATTGTTTGGTGTCTCCTCTTTTGTACCTTCCTTATCAAAATCTAAAATAGATGTTATTGTCTTGTCACCTTATAAAAAGACTAATTTTAACTAAATGGAAGTTAACAACCCCAATTGGCACAATAATCAATCAATTTAACTTGCATAATATAGATGTCTCTCTCATATAAAACTGTTTGTTATAATAATAATAATAATAATAATAATAATCTTTATTTATATAGCACTTTTCAAAAGCATGTTACAAAGTGCTGTACAATATCACAATACATAGAAGGTATAAGACAAAAAAGAGAAATAAACTTAAAGACTAAAAAGAACTAAATACTAAACCTAACACAAAAATAAAACTTATCAAACAAATAAACCTTAACCTATCACTAAAACTATAAAAGGGAAAATAAACTTAGCACTAAAATAGGACTTAACACTAAAAATAAAACTTATCAAAAATTAAGGCTTAAAACAAAACTACAAAAAGGAAATCAAACTTAGCACTTAACACTAAAATAAAGCTTAGTCTACCATTTAAGCAAGAAAGGCTTTCCTATAAAAGTGAGTTTTAAGGAGGGCCTTGAATGAGGATAGGGACTTTGCTAATCTAATGTCATCAGGCAAGTCATTCCATAACCTAGGTGCCCTGACACTGAAAGCCTTATCTCCTTTAGTTTTTAGGTTGACCTTAGGAATCTCCAAAAAACCACAACCAGAAGATCTTAGAGTGCGTGGAGGTGTATAAGGTACCAGCAGATCAGCTATGTATTTGGGAGACAGGCCATGAAGAGCTTTAAAAGTAATCAAGAGAATCTTATAGTCAATTCTAAAACATACTGGGAGCCAGTGCAATGAGGCTAAAACAGGAGTGATGTGGTCACAACTCTTAGTCTTAGTTAGAAGCCTGGCAGCTGAATTCTGCACAATTTGAAGTCGCTTAATGCACTTTTGGTCAAGACAAGAAAAGAGACTATTGCAGTAATCAAGGCGAGAGGAGATCAAAGCATGTACAATTGTCTCCATGTCTTTAAGAGTTAAAATGGAACTAATCTTTGAAATATTTCTAATGTGATAAAAACAAGATTGAATGAGCTTTGTAATGTGACGCTCAAAGCTTAGATTACTGTCAAACCAAACACCAAGGTTTTTTGCAACAGGTTTTACACAGTCTAGAAATGGAAAAGGACCTAGAGAAGGATTTAATTGTTTTGTCATGTGTTTTGATCCAATTATAAGCACTTCAGTTTTGTCAGAGTTCAGCTGAAGGAAGTTATTAGACATCCATTTTTTTATGTCATGAAGACATTCATTTACTGAGTTTAATGCAGTAGTGTCAGAGGAACTAATGGGCAGGTATATCTGTGTATCATCAGCATAAAAATGAAATGAGACAGAGTGTTTTTGGATAATATGGCCAAGAGGAAGCATGTATAAACAAAATAAAATTGGTCCTAACACTGACCCCTGGGGCACCCCATATTTAACAGGAGAAAAAGTGGATGTGTAGCTGTTTGCAGAAACACAGAACTTCCTATTGGTTAAGTATGATGAAAACCATTGTAAGGCTGTACCAGATATTCCTACCCAATGTTCCAATCTATGCAGCAGGATGTTATGATCAATAGTATCAAAGGCTGCACTAAGATCAAGAAGTACAAGGACAGAACACATGCCATCATCAGCTGTTCTTAAAAGATCATTAGTAACTTTCAGCAGTGCTGTCTCAGTGCTATGATACTTTCGGAACCCAGATTGTAGCTTTTCAAAAAGATTGTTGTTTTCTAGTTCTAAAACAAGTTGCTTAGAGACAAGTCTTTCCAGAATCTTAGATATAAATGGCAACTTAGAAATGGGTCTGTAGTTTTGAGGTAGAGAGGGATCTAGTCCGGGTTTCTTTAGCAGTGGGTTCACACAAGCAGTTTTAAAATAATCAGGGACACAGCCATTTGAAAGTGAGCTATTGAAAATGGAAAGCAAATGGGATCCAACAGATTCCATTACTTCCATTAGAAACTTAGTTGGAATTATATCAAGAGGACTGGAAGACACTTTCATATGTGACACTGTTTCTAGAAGTTCAGACATAGTAATTGGCTCAAAGTGATTCAGAGTAGATCTATCCTGCAAGCAAGAGACCTCAGAGCACATAGTACTAGGTTTGATAGAGCTTCTAATAGACTCCACTTTATCAGTAAAAAATGACAAAAACATTTCGCAGTCAGCATCACTTTCCACTGGGATACAGGGAGTGGATGGCTTTATCAGCTGCTCAACTGTTTTAAATAAAAATCCAGCATTATGCTGGTGCACAGAAATAAGCTCTGACAGATAGTTGGCTCTTGCATCCTTAACCATTTTGTTGTAGTGTTTCAGTGACTCCTTCATAATGTCATAATGAACCTGTAGACCAGTCTTTTTCCACTTACGCTCCGCCTTTCTGCAATCTCTTTTACAACTATGAATATCATTATTTATCCAGGGTTGCTTTCTTTCAGCTGACTTGGTTCTAACCTTCATGGGTGCAATGACATTTAGAGAAGACAAGCAGGTGGAATTAAACTGGTCAACAAGATCATTGGTACTGGAGCATTTAGAGAGGTCTGGACATTCACTCTGGAGGAGTGTACAGAATTTAGAGGCACTATGCTCATTAAATATACGTGAAGAGAAAGACTTGGCACTGACAGTGATGATGGCAGGTGTTTCACAAGTAAAAAGTACACATTTGTGATCAGATAAAGTCATGTCAAAACATTCAACAGTGGATATTTTAAGACCCAGAGTAAAAACAAGGTCCAATGTATGACCACGATTATGAGTTGGCCCAGACACATGTTGGCTAAAGTTAAAAGATGTAACAATGTCAAGGAAATCAGCAGCATAAACATTAGTAATAATGTTTTCTCTTGTTGTGTTTGCAAGAGATGAGCTACATCAAATTTTGACGTAGAGATGAGCTACGTCAAAATCCCGCCCGGTGGTTCCTATGGTGTCCTGGTTGGTCTGTCCATTCCATTTTGGTCCTGAAATCCCTTTTAATGGATCTGATCTCAGATGCTTGTGCTTAAGGGGGCCCTGCATCTAACGTGAGTGAGGTTAGTCTTCTGGTGCAACCAATCCCATAACCACTCATTATATGTCCACTACCTGCAAAGGCCTACTCCCAGTGAAGTAACCGAGGTACTTGTTTGTTTGTCTGTCTGTCTGTCAGCAGGATAACTCTAAAAAGTACTGCACAGATTTGGATGAAATTTTCAGACAATGTGTATATTGGGACAAGCAAGAACTGATTCGATTTTAGTGCCGATCTGTGATCCAGAACATGATCTGGAATTTATATTGTGTCTGTGATCACATTGCCTTGGCGGAGGTCTGCGCTCTCTGAGCGCTTTTCTTGTTTGATTCATTATTTGCAGACATGTCTATACGAAGCTCCATACAGTAAGTCTCCAGTACATTGGAGAGGACATCGTTGAGCCACAGGATGATACGTGTAACTGGTGTTTACCTGCTTTACCCCTTCTCACCGTTTTCACCCCCGGGCATTTTGTCATGAAAGTCCCTGCAGATGCACAAACACATTTGGTTCACTTAACGCAGATCACTCAAGACATTAAGTGTCATCTCCCATGTGGTAAAAGTACAAGAGTCAGTTCTCCTCACAGTAGGCTAATCAAGCATGCAATCTATCGTGCTAATGTTGGACTTCTCTTTTTGACCACTTTCCTGTTGACCTGCTCATTTAGTAAGTGTTATATTGCTTCATGTATTTTTGTGTATACCACTAGTATTCATCCAAAGCGATGAGTTGCATTGCCAGTAAAGTGTAATCAGTGTGATGATCCTTCTGAAGATGTCAAACTTGATGTACCAAAGATGTGAGATTGCGCTGCCATGTATGACATTGATGGCATCGTCACTTCAGTTTGCACTGTAAATATAAACAAATCTATGCGTCTCACGGGATATGTAAACTCTGTGTAAACAATTAATTAAATATTTGTGTAGTCAGGCATACTGTGTCCAAGCACCAAGCAGTATTTTGTTGTAATAGAGTCAGAGAAGCAGTTTTATAAGGCTCTTGAACTAGGCAAATACAGAATCTGTGCCTTTGTTGGTGTCTTGTGTAGTAGCTTGATGAGTAGGCTTAGGCCCTATAGGCTACAATACTTCAGTTTTGGAGGTGAATGTGGGAGCAAAAAAATAACCTTTTTGTGGCCTGGCAAAACCTTGTTTTCATGCTTTGTGCAGATTGCTGCCATAAGTTTACATGTTGCAATCTACGTGAGAATGCTTGGTCAGTGATGTATCTTCCCTCATGTACACCTCAGCTGCTCGACTTTTCACATGAACATTCTGAGATGAACTGTCTATCTCTATACTGTCCTATCTGATTAAAAAGGCAAAAAAAATAAATAAAAAATGTGGTGTCAAAAGTAGCGTACCACAATGACACGTTTAAGTGTTATCAGTGTGATGATCCTTCTGCAGGACTCTCAGAACTCTGAGGTCCTCAGATAAACATCTATCAGTGCCTCAGAGTAGACTAATAAGGTAGAATAAAGGTGACCGTACTTTTTCAGTGGCTGGTCCCAAGTTGTGGAACAACTTTTCTTTTCACAATAGATCCACACCAACCTCCAGCGTTTAATGCCAAGTTCAGAGAACTATGCTATCAATGGATTTTAAATAAAGTGTGGAATGTAATAGGTTATATTTATGTACATTATCTTTTATTTTCCTGTTGTATTTTTGTATGTGTTATTATTCATTTATTTTTCATTCTTTTTTTGAGCATTTTGGTCAACCACTGGTTGTTTTAAATTGTGCTATATAAAGAAACATGACTGACTATAAACATGAGTCAAACTGTGTTTTCATCTTCATACTATACATTCATATTATGCAACAGAAAGACAAGCAATATGTATTTTTGGCAATTTTTTAATATTAGTAAACACTATTGTACATTCTAAACAATCAAAGCGGCATTTTCCACATGGAATACACATACGTATATAGTTATAATTCAATAATAATTCAATTTAATTTGTATTTGTGGGAATATGTTATGCGACATCAAGTAAGGCTAAAGAATAAGACCTCTGGGGAAACAGAGTCAGTCAAAACAAGGCCTCCCTAAAACAGTGTTGTTTGAAAGGAATGTTGTTTAGGACAGGAATGGAAAGTGCCTCATCTTAAATTGACAGTTAATGTATAGTCTAACAGATGTTGTTGACACAAAAGACATTAAAGACGTAATGTTAAAGCTTACAATTCAATCTCTATATATGGCTAAGCGCCAGTAACCTTTAAGAACTCAACAAACCTTTAGGTTTGTTGAAGTTACTGGTAGGATTGTTTGAGTATATATGAGGTAGGAAAACTCTCGGTCACTAGAATTTTTGGAACATCTTGTAACGTTAATTCTCCGGTGAAAGCTCAATAAATGACCTGCATCGTTTTGAGAAACGTGGCTTCCTGCTATCTTTTTTTCTTGATCTTTTTGAAAACCAACATATTCTTTAAGCTGTAGCCCACCATAAGGCCTGGTTTAGGTCAGACGATGATCTCATGGAATGGTAGCTGGATGGACTCACATCTTTAGAGCATGAAATGTTTCTCTGTGGGAGGAAAATTGGTTTAATAAAGTGCCCTTTTTTTTTGCTTTTCCAAATATGACAGCACACAGTATTGTAGACCTCTCAAATATCAATTATTTGTCCTGTGTTTGTGTCAAACCAATCTCTTATAGCACATAATGTTCCTACCCCTTTTAATTCCTCTATCATCCTACGAACCCTCTTTATCTTAGGAGGCATACAGCATGCTTTTAATGGATCTTCAGTTTGAAAGCTGTTGAATAAAATATACATTAATACAATTAACTGCAGGCTTTTCAGAGCCAATTAATGAGAGGATGATGAGGGTTTACTCCAACTTACAGGACAGCATAGACACATGCATTTGTTTGTTTGAAAATGGTGCAGTTGATGATCTCTTCAGTCGTCAGATTGCATGCACAGCTTTTACTTTTACAGCATGTTCTATGTTTTTCATCTTGGCCTATATCTATTGGAACTGTGGGATAAATCAAAACAAAGTGAAACATCAAATGAACCATGGCTACTATGAGGGAGAACAGTACAATTGCTCTAGAGGCAGCCCATCAAATTGCCAGTAAGATGAGGTAAAAAAAGAAAAACATATTAAAGCAAAAGTGTAAAATGAAGAAGTGCTTGTTAAAATACTTACATCGCCCAACTGTGTGGCTCACCAGTAAAGTAAACACACAGAACAGCTTGATCATCTGAGGAGCAGTGAGAGCCATGTTGGATGGAGCTTTTCTCCTTTCTCTCAGACGACTGACACTAAGAACTGTGATGAAACCCTGAAGAAGATGCAAGGCCAGTGTGATGTCGGCTTCTCTTCTGAACACTGGCATAATCAGAAATGTTGTTACCTAAACAAAGTTTGGGAGGAGCCTGCAGGGATGATTGGCGGCACTAG
>JAODXP020001473.1:0-23338 GCA_027497455.2 Sardinella longiceps | reverse complement strand
CTACTGAATCCAGCCCCTGACCCTTCTACCCTATTGACTGTCACACAAACTATGTATATTAACTCAGGCTACATTCAGTACCCATACTGTTCTGTGTAAACCATGGTCAATCAGACTACTGACATTACGGATACTTTATTAGGCCTCAGGCAGGTAGGCTGAGTCCATGAGGCGTGGATCTGCCCCAAGGTTTCTTCCTAGAAATGAATTACTAGCAAAGTGTAGTTTCTCATGGATGCTTCCCGTACTGTCTGTGGGAAGCGCCGTGAGACAAATGCACTGTATTTGAGCCGCTCCACAAATAAAATTGAATTTAATTGAATTGAATTGTGTGTGTGTATGTGTGTGTGTGTGTGTGTGTGTGTCTCTGTGGGTGGGGTGTAGTGAGTACGCCATGCAGTCTGCTTCCCCTGCAACACCTGGGCTGAAGCCACACTATGCTGTCATATGAGGCTGACATATGACTTCCCCACATGTTCAATTTCAATGAAACTCTTTCCCACTGTGCGTGTATATATTTCAATTCAGTTAAATTCTTAGGTTGTAGAGCCACAAATATGCAGTCACATTTGTCTCATAGCACTGGGAGTGACTATTACTAAAAATTCATTTTAAGAAGAAACCTTGGGCAGATCCACGTAGCCGATGTGGCTGTCATGATACATACATGTACATGTAGACTGTCCATGATGCTCAGACAGCATGAATACGGTATATTGTCTGATTTAAATATTAGATGGTGTTCTCGAGCAAGTGCATTACTAGCGGTAATGGATGCATGTGGTTGTCTAGTAGTTTATTCTAATACCAAAGGCCTCCATAGGAGCAGATACACCCATAAAGAACGTTCCGAAAGACAATGAGGCAAAACTGCGTCACCCGTGATGTTTTTTGCTACCCCCTCCAAAGATGCCACCTAGGGAAAAGGCTGAACTCACCTGCATCAGTTGCACACTAAAACCACATGTTAGGGGCCCCTTTCTCTTTCCATTTCTTCTTTTCTCAGAAGTGCACACCCACACACTCGCAAGTACAAATTGCCTACTTGATATCTGTAGCCAGGGGTTAAAGTGAGGAGGGGGGTGCGGGGTACGCTTGTACCGGCACCTCAGATAAATGAACAATATCATCCTATTCTTCTTTCTATACATTTTTCTTTGTGTCGACACGAAATATGAGAGTTCCCCCTCCTGCTAAATCCCACTTTAACCACTGTTTGTAGCTGAAGACATATCATCCGCTGTCTCTCACTGTCAGATTAACTAGGCTATTCCAAGTCTGAACAACCATTATTAGTCTTATTATTCCTATTTCTAAATTCATCTTATATTTAAAAACCACCCCAGTGGTATAGCTACAATTTTCTGAGATTTGGTCACTTTTGGTCACTTTATCTCTTTTGCTCCTACCGTCATCTGCTTTAAATCTAGACTGAAGCCAAGACAAGACTGTTTTCTGTAGCTCTCTCTGAGCCTCTGCCCTAGTTTTATCATATTTATTTAAATTCTTATTTTATATTCTACTTTATTGCAACTATTTATTTGTGTATTTCGTTCATTTCAGACTCATGATTATTTCAGAAGACATGACTAATCAATCTTTCATAACTGTTGAAGACAGAATAACAAACTTACTGTATCCCTCAACCATCAAGTAGTGTTAAAACAAAACAGACACAGAATGTGAAGTGCAGAGTTGTGGCTTTATTTTTTTGAATTTTACACCAATCACCAGAAGTCAACCACCCATCCCTTCTTAGATTTATATAAACACTGCTATGGAAAGTCAACAGCAGTCTTACCTTATTGTCCAGAGTAGGCCCTGAGTCTCAAACACCCTTGAAAAGGAGTGTGCAGTAACGGGCCAACGTAAAGGAAAAGAAAGGCTAAGGCAGACTCAAGAAGGCATGTGGTTTAACTGTGGCGTTTCCTCTCCTTCTGCAGTGGGTTTCTTTGCAGTGCAGTCATGCGCAGTAACACACTACAGGCACAACTTGGTGTTCATTCACAGACTCCGAGTGATATAAACAAGAACCTATGTTTCACCTGATTGTAATAGAAAATCAATGGACCAAGCCAGTCTCTGTTTGACAAAACCTCAGGCTAAGTGTCCTTTGACCCAATCTCATGTCTAAGGTTCATCAATTTGTGAGTTAAACCTGTCACTTCCATGGACTCTGTTGCTTCACAAACAAAGGTTACTCATACATTATGTCAAGATAAGAGTCATCTTTGTAATTGCTTAAAAGAAGGTCACCACCTATTATTGGGGCATAAGAAAAATGTCCAACACTATCAGACAAAAATAAACATGATAGATGGTGAATTATTTATTTCAGATATAATATGTGTACATAATCCCAAATTATTTACACCTACTAACAAAACATGTTGATGCATTCATCTAACCCAGTGAATATCATTAGTCTGTGATCCACCCTTACCTGAGTACCTACAGAGAGGACATAGTAGCCCCTGGATCTTTTACAAGAAGACAAACTCAAAACTAGATCAACACAGTGAGCCTGTGGTTTCACTTTAGGGCTTTTTCTTTGCCGGTGTGTGTGTGTGGGGGGGGGGGTGGTCTTCTAGTGTTGTGTGCCTCCAGTCACGTAGTACACGTAGTCTTGAGAGTCTAAGACTGTCAAACAGACTTTATTTAGGTCATTAGATTATTAGAATTGTTGTCAAGTACAACGTCTTACCAAACCTGACACTGTAACCCGAAAAAGCTCATAAAGTGTATGTGTTCTGTCAAACAGGATGTGGTAGAGAAAGTGTGTGAGCAGGAGAGAGAGAGAGAGAGAGAGAGAGAGAGAGAGAGAGAGAGAGAGAGTGCAGGGCTGTAGCACACCGACAAAGCCGTCTGTATTTGCATCTGTAACTAATGTACAGGAAAATCTTTTAGCTATTAACAGCACAGTATTGCACACAGTGCTGACATATTTCCAATTTTTTAAAAGCCTGTGCAATCATTTGCAATCACCTGTAATAAGCTGCTGCCATTTAACAAAGAGAGAGAGCGGACTGTAATGAGTTGTTTTGCCTTGTTTACTTAGTAGTTTTGGTCAAAAGGTCCCTTTTAGACAATCAATAGAATGTGGCAATATTTGTCACGTGATCAAAACTGATTTGATCTACAATGTTCATCTCAAATATTACAACATAAACCACAGGGCTCTAGTCAAATTTTATTTCTCTTTTTTTTTACACAGCTGTGTATGTGTGTGTGGTACAAACTTCTCAAGGTGCATTTGTAAACAGTGCATCAAATGAACAGTATCCAGTTAAGTGAATTCAAATCTCTGTTCAAAGACGATGTCAAACAGGAACTACTAAATTACAATACAGTTAATTTAGGATTTTTCTACAGAATAAGTCGTCTCATTGTAGCAAATCAGTTAAAAGTTGTTGTTTTTTTATAACCACTAGGTGGCAATACAGATCATTCCTGGAAATGCAATCTTTTTGTAGGCCTGACACTCCCAGCATAAAATTATTGTTTTCGCCGGTGTGTGTGTGTCTGTCTGTCTGTTGTCTGTCGGTCTGTGTACAAGATAATTCAAAAAGTTCTGCACGGATTTGAATGAAATTTTCAGACCACGTCTGTAATGGGACAAGTAAGAACTGTTTTGATTTCTGTGGTGATCGATGATCCAGAACATCACCTGGAATGGATTTAGTCAAAAGTGAAACTAACCCTAAGTGAAACTAACCGGTCCCATACTTTGTCTGATTCACACGAAACTTGGTGCATGTCATCTTTGGACCATAACTGACAGAAGTTATCTGTTGTTTTCTTTGAAAGTCTAAGTGCTCTCAACCAAACGTGGTATATGGACTTCTTACCCAGTCCAAAAAAAGAAACTCCTAGTAGTCAAACATATCTTGGAGATGCTCTGATGCAGTGCAACCAAATTTGGTTTATGGACTGATCAGTGGTGTAACAAGCCTACACCGGGCCCTCAAAATGCCAGAGAAGTACAATATGATACAGAAGTAATGGCCTAGTCCAGGCATATTGAAACATTACCACAACAAAAAGGCAAATTGGTGACAGCGCACCATTCATTACCCTAAATAAAGGGGAGAAACACTGGTGACGGCGCACCATGCAATGAACTTACTTTTACTTCTGAGCAGTCCTCGTCCGATTTTAAGTCAAATTGGATCTTTTCCAATTCTTCTTTTCCATATGAAAACTTTCCATTCATCAATATTAGAAAAAAAAAATCCTTCAATACCTATGTAAAAGTTTTCTAGCCCAGCCCACTGAGCCCAGTAGACCAACCATTTTCAGTGACTTAATATTTTGTTCATTTTAAAGAGAGATGCAACTTCAAATAATATGCTAAGTTACAGACATCCTTTTATACATGTTGAAATCTTTGTTTCTGAAAACCATTTCTGTGTTTATATTTGAACTCATCGCTATCAACTCAACTCTGCACGTCATGCGCAGGCTCATTACCATAGGATCCCACAGTCCCTGGTAAAGCAAATTAGACAACCAGAATACACGTTGTTGTTCACTTCGCTGATTATAATCACTAATAATAATAATTCAATCACATTTGCATATAGCTTACATTGGCCTATTTAGTTGGAGAATGTTTAAGGCATCACCATGAGGTGAGATGCAGGTTAAATTACGCCTATTTAAGATTTAGATTAAGTAAGTAAGTAAGTAAATTTTATTTGTAAAGCGCATTTATTGATCGAAAGGCCACTCAAAACGCTGAAGACATAGACAATACAAAAGACGTAAACAACACAAAACAAAAGAGTCCATCAGTCATCAGTCCATCAGTGGGTGGTCATGCTTGCAGTCTCCAGAGACGGGGAGGGGAGGTAGGCTAGAAAATGATCCATCCAGCAAGTCAGCCAGCCGCTATCTGAAGAAACAGCAAGGTAGCCTAAACGTAAGCCTATCGATAATGTTCCAGGCTAAAACAGTCCAAAGTTCTGTTGCAATCTCAGTGTTGACAAGGATGAGACGCACTGTTGATGTTATTAAACTTTTGAAATGTTTCATGCCGATCATGAGCTGTGCTCAAAAACAGTTTGACTGACCTGAAATATTGGCTGTCTTGGAAAGCACATTTCTGATCAGACGTCAGCCCAAGATCTCCTTCAACCCTCTCAGTTGCCGATGGAGCAGCACTACCACCTGTAGCCTTTCTTCCTTGCCTGATGTTTTCTGTTGGCAGGCAGGTCCAACTGGCAAAACTTAAAAACTTAAAAAATACAATTACAAAAAACATGAACACGTAGTGAGAATACTTTCAAAAAGACAAATGAGGACACATTAGGAGGAGACATGATGTAAAATAAATTTAATTATAAAAACATCAAATAATCACAGGAGCTAGATGGAGCGGTGTGTCTCGCAAGTGTCCCCATAACCTAGCGATTTAGCATAATGAGAACATATGGTATAATTTGAACAATTTATTATAGGGATTACCCTTGAGTTGAAATCAACTCGTTTTCAAGGGGGTCGTTTGATGGGCCCCAAATCGTCATGCCTTAAGCAACTGCAGTGTCTGCTTACTGATAGTTACGCAACTGGGACTGAGGACCCTATGTCCTGACCACGTAGAAAAAAATATGTTAAACTCTGTACCACCCCTGGTGGTCAAACATTATATCTCAGCAGCAGTTTGACATGATAACCAAAGCTTGGCATATGTAGACCCCGAAGCCGCCAGCCTAGAACTCTAGACGTACCCCTAGTGGTAGCAAATTTGAATTTGCACAGAGGTTACGTCTAAAGGCCACTGATAGAAACCCGTTGTATCCTTCGTCTGGCGGCGGATAACTAATCACAGCGCAGTATGTGTACAGGAAATCGTAAGGCAGGCTTTGTACGGCGATGACAGCCCTGCTCAAACCAGAGCAGAATCGTCTTGGCTTTAGTTTTGGACGAATTGCACTTGTCATTTTCTTTGAAAGTGAAACAAGAAAGTGTACTGAAGTTTTTCGTTCTGAAAAAGATGTCTTTGCTGTGTTACCGACGGGCTACGGGAAAAGTTTGATATACCAGCTGGTACCACTGGCCGGAACGCTAGCCTATTACGTGGAGAGGCAGTTTGAAAGACAACGCAATCACCCGCTCCCCCATTGAGGTACAGTCTATCAGTGGTCTTCAGACTATACATTCTTATGATATAGTCTGGCGTGTCAGGCTACGAAGCCGCCGCCATTTGCACCATTTAGAGCCAACGCCAGCCAATAACTTTCTAAGCCATTAAGCCGCCAGCTGATAACGTTTTCGCAGAGCCAGCCAGGTAGAAGCATTTGCAACAACTATCTTGCTTCTATCAGTCACACACAATTGACCTCTTTTTACTTTGTTAGCAATCTCTTTGTTTTAACGGACGCATCTGACCAGTGGTCTTTATTTATTTATACTTATTTACAGTACAGACCAAAAGTTTGGACACACCCCCTAATTCAAAGCGATTCATTTATTTCCAGGACAATGTATATTGTAGATTCTCACTAAAGGCATCAAAATTATGAATGAACACATATGAAATTATGTGCTTAACAAAAAAAGTGTGAGATTATGACAAACTTTTGGACCTGAACCCGATCAAGATGGTTTGGGGTGAGCTGGACCGTAGAGTGAAGGCAAAAGAGCCGACAAGTTCTTAGCATCTCTGGGAATGAATAACTCTTCAAGACAGTTGGAAAACCATTTCAGGTGACAACCTCTTGAAGCTCATCCAAAAAATAAAAAGAGGACAAAGCAGTTATCAAAACAAAAAAAGAATACTTCGATGAAACAAGAATATAAAACATGTTTTCAGTCATCTCACACTTTTTTTTATTAAGTACATAATGCCACATGTTCATTCATAAGTTTGTTTATTTTGTAGAATGTCACTGAAGGCAACAGTCATGAAAATAAAGTAAATAATTTAATGGGAAAGTGTGTCCAAACTTTTGGTCTGTACTGTACATATTAACTTAAATGTTTAGCTATTTATAGTGTTTGTACTGTATGTGTGTTTTTCTATTGTAGGCCTATGTGTGTTTTTATGTCATTCTGCTGTGCTGTAAGACAAATTGGCTTTTTAAGTACATTAAAGCTTTCAAGTCAAGTCAAGTCACACAGAAACATGAGCCTATGATACACACGCAAAAAAACAATAGATAAATCAGCCTTGCACACCGGTGTTTTGAAATAACCCATCAGAGGCATTATTCGTGTCATATAGACCATACGTTTTTTTCCCCACAGTGAAAAGCTGCGCTGTGTAAACATAGCCTACAAGTTTCAAGCATGGGCAAAACTGTTAGTTAAAAGAAAGCTTTCAATAGCCAAATGTTCATGATTACATTTCGAATTACAATTATAGCCTACCTTTATATCGTAGCCTCATAATCCCGAGCTATAAGACATTTCATAGCCACATCATTTCCATCGCGGACTTGCCCTGACTAAAGTAAATAAATCACTTAGGCTAGGCTACTGTAAATGCCTAACAGATTGTATATTCCAACATGTTTAAAAAATTATATGAAAAGGAGAAACATGTTCAATTTAATTAAGAAACATAGGCCTACTGTAAATTTCAACAGAGGGCTTGTTTGTGTTTGTCCTAGGTGATGTACACCTGCAGAAAATATGGCAAGCCATTTTTCGTTTGGCCTATGGCAAGCCATTCAGTATGATTGCTTGAACTTCAGATACTGAAGTTAATGAAACAATTAGAGATATTGGTAACAAATATAGGCTACTGTACAATACAATTATTATTTTAATGTAATAATAATAGACTAATGCTTCAGGATTTTTTGTTCTGGTATCAATTTATGTATCATTGAGGAACTGGTACAGTTTTAAAGTAGGCTATTAAATTAGCTCTTGTACGAAGAAATATAGGCTAATAAATACCCAACCCTAACCTATGATAGTGATACACAGTTAGTCATACAGTTAGTCATGCTACTGAGATCAGTATGATATAGACACCTATAGACCTAAAAATGGCCACTTCAGCCATTTGTAGCCATGAACATTTTGGCAGCTGTGGCAGCCATTTAGGTTTTGGCTGAGCCGGCTAGCCAGCCAATAACATCTTCAGCCAGCCATTATCCTAAAAACAAACGGCTTCGGGGTCTAGGTATATGGATTCAGACCGTGTCCTGATAACATCTGTCCACTTTGCAGGGTCTAGCACCACCAGTTGGTGATCACTGGAAATGCATCATTGCCTTGGCAGAGGTCTTGCACTCTCCGAGTGCTTTTCTAGATTAAATATTTGAAATTATAGTTGTTACAGCCACTCACAAGGGGCTTACATTTTACTGTCACACTCAGTGTGATGATGTTCTCTCTCTTGTTAAAGTTAAAATTTGTTAAAGTTTAATCTGACAAGGCTTTACTAGCCTACAGTTTCGGTAGTAATTGCAGTAGGTGGACTACAAAGGAGGACTACGACCCAAGTGTGTCATAAAAAAATCCTCAGTGAAGAGGAGAGAAATACAACGAAAGAAGGAAGAGAAGTGAAAACAGTATCATGTGGCCTTGACAGAGCTACCACCCAAATCAACACGAGAAAACTAACAATATTAAATGAAAAACCTGGAGTCAATTAGACAGCCAGAATCCCCGTTATTTTAGGCCTCAGAATGGTATTGTTAGACATCAGAGTGGGAGCATTTGGTACAGCATAGACTGAATATGCAAACTCATAAATATTTCCCATTATTTAAGTTTTACCTGCACAACAGGCATATGTAGAACAAACATGTTGCTATAATGATTCGTTACTCTATGGGCATGATATGATGTGGAGTGAGTTGTTCACTAGCACTTTGATGTCGGTTGCCACTCTATGGCTGGGTGATTGCCAAGGTGCATTCCTGTCGCGGCATCCATGGCAAAGTTTATGTCCTTGGCAATGCTATGTCTCCTGTCAGCAAGAGCCGCCACATAGTCGTTGGCGAAGTTCAGGATGTGTGTGAATGCAGAGAGCAGCAGCACATCTGTATTGTTGTCCAGATTTATCTCCTGGTCATAATTCTTGACTGGAAAAATGTTTTTCATCGGAACTCCTAGTCTGTTACTGCACTCCTGCATCTGTGAAGAGGCACGCAAACAAACACACACACACACACACACACACACACACAAGATACATAAACAAACACACATACAGACACTCATTCAACCATGATCTCTACCCAAATGCTGAACTCCATCTACCTCCATCTACCCTACTATTAACTCTATCAATTCAATTTCAATTTTTCAGAAGCTTTATTAGCATGACCATAATGTTATACAGTATTGCCAAAGCATTGAAATGTACATTATAACAGCATTGTAATGTAACAACATTATAACACGTAACAACATTATAACACGTAACAACATTAACGACAATAACATGTTGTGTGTGTATGTGTGTGTGTGTGTGTGTGGTCTGCACTCGTGTGTGCATCTGTGTGTGTGTGTGTGTGTGTGTGTGTGTGTGTGTCCCTGACCAGGGCTGGAGAGGACCCCGCCAGCCCGCCAAACACTAGTAGAGCACACATTAAGGACTTTAACCTGAGTCCATTCCCTCTACTTGCTTTCCTTGAACCCCCATTGCATTTTAACATTCCAGGATATAGACCTGTTTTTCATGATCATATCCCTTTTTTATGATAGGCTAACATCTAAATAAACCAAAGAGTTGGTTATTATTTTAATGCCTTCTATAGATGCTATGGGGCGGTGATGGCGCAGTTGGTAGAGGTGTCGTTCGGCAACTGGAGCCTTGCTCCACCTGACCCCATCAAGGTGTCCTTGAGCAAGATACCTAACCCCAAATTGCTCCCCATGAGCAGGTTGGCATCTTGCATGGTTGCCTCTGCCACCGGTGTGTGAATGGGTGAATGTGATTGTAAAGCGCTTTGAGTGCTTGTAGAAAAGCGCTATATAAATGCAGTCCATTTATCTAATTCACTTATATGAACTAGCTTAAATGTGGTGTACCCACACACACCCACACGGGTCTCGAACCTACCACCTCGCCTGCTGCAACAAGCCCCCGGCATGAGAGTCGAATGCCCTTACCACTGAGCCAAAAGCCCAGGCTTCTTACTCAGCAGTTAGAAGCACGCACTAATCAATTGAGTTGTGAGGATTTACACGTATTGCCACCAGCAAGCTGAGCTAGTTGGCATCCGTTACATTGGCTTTTAATTTCTAAAAACAGCTAGTGACAGTAGTATAATATCCTGTGATTACAAAGTTCCCTATTTCACTATGTGTAACTTTTAATACCAACAATATTGGCTTGCACAGTTACAAACAAATAACTACAGTTATTTAAAACATTTGGTAGGCAGAAACAGGTATCTGTGTCTTTAAAACAGTGAATAACAGCAGAGGTAAGATTTGATTTTACTTGCAATGGAGTATGGCTTGAACATACATGTAGCCAGTATTATATCTATCAGCTGGCCTATATTTCCCTACCTCTGGTTTTGATATCCCTGCCTCTGCTTGAATAATTTTATCTCCGGTGGGGATAACATTTATCCCCCCCTTGATATCTCATGACAGTATGCAAGCGACGCGACTAACGAACATCTAGTGCGCATAAACTAGTGAATTCTAAAATAAATTTAAAAATGCGTCCCGTGTCCTGAATCGCATGCGTAACAACTCCTGGCTCACTTTGCCGCAAACTTCAGCCTATAAGCGCAGGTGTTTTTTTTCACTGGAAAGACTACAGCTAAAGACGAGAAGGAAAGCGAAAGGAAACTGCATAATGTTATCACATTGCTTGAACAACTTTGTGCAAAGGAAAACAAACTGTTTGTCATAGGCATAATTTAAGCTTGATATGAAATGTGTGTAATGTCAACGTATCGGGCAAAATATCCTTCTGATGAGGGATGGGGGGGGGGGGGGGTGGTATAGGGAGAATCTGTAATTTTAGTGTCTAGTAATGACGTCACCAACGCCGTTGCTGTTTTAGAAACATCCCCCCTCTGATTTTTTAATAAATCGCACCCTGCTTGTACTATCTGTAAATTGCTGAAAAGCTACAAACTAAACTGAATTAAATTTACGTGTGCCCACATAGACATGAGCAAAAATATTAAAACGTAATATTGACAATTGATAAAATCATAATTAGCTGATAATTATACCTAAGCAACAGGCAATTCTAAACTGTGAATATAGTACAGATGAGGGTGTTGTTTTAGGAATGGAATTAAACGTTTACCCACAGGGTAACTTTTACCTTCTCGTGGACCTTAGTGCTTTTGTAAACACGCTTGAGTTTCTTGGCTGCTATAGGACACGCCCGGTCCACATTTGTCAAGATTGTGACCTCAGGAATCCCTGTTAAATAAAAAAAAATAAACAAACATAAATTAGTTAAATATAGCCATAAGTGGTGATGAGCTAGCCTGACGACACCATCCTACGTACTTACGCCCTAAGATTTCTTGGTCTAGGTCTTTGATATCTGAGTAGTGGGGCAATTTGGGAGCCGGTCGTTAATTGACCATGTTTCTGGGACTTATGGTTTAGGCTCCAAAATCACATTTAGCAGAGAAAAATAATGAAAAGCACAAAAAACAATAGGGTCCCCGCAGTGAAATAAAATAAACAGTGCGCACACCTCCACCATAGCCTACTTTACAAAAAAAGATAGTATTCCGGATCACCAATCACCACCAACATGTAATCATCTCTTCCTTATCCCAATCACCTGTTAAACAAATCCAATCTCCTTAACGGAGGTAATAACCTCTATTAGCTAATGATCATATGGAACGAAATGGGAATGGCCCACTGAAACATTTGAATCTTACTCACTCCACTCAGCAGCTTTGGTTCGGACTTGTTTCATCTTCATGAAGACACGATCTTTCATCAGAGAGATGGTCGAGGCTGGGATGACACTGACTAGACAATGGACTTTGTCACTCAGACTGGGATTGCTGTTGTAATGACGATCATTCATTGAACATGGCTTGGTTGGCTTAAACTGAGAAAGAAATAGAGTGTATTGGTTTATGATATAACTTGCACAGATAAAATATTTGCATATATGTGCAATTATGAGCATACACACAAAACACACACACACACACGCAGCCTGGCCATGACCATCTACGCCTTGACCATGCTACGTACAAGGGTCTGGGATCTCCACTACTGATGAACAATTACTACAAGCTGGAGGTGTGAACTGTAGAAGTTAGAAACAACTGAATCTGATTTCATCCAATCGATATCCAATTGTTTGGCTTTGATGTAGCCATGGCCATAGCTACAATAGAGGACACCGAGGTCCGTTAAACATTCATCACAGACATGCAAATAAATTAATCCTTTTGCGCGCTAGCGCCAAAATCCATAGCCTATCGCGGGTTTTGCTTCATTGTCTTTCGGAAGCTTTATATAGGTACATCTGCTCTTACAATGGAAGTATCTGGTATTAAATTAAACTACACAACCAGATCTATCCAATCGGTAACGTACTTGCTTGAGAATGAGAGGGTTAAATTTCAGTATAAAGATGACCAATATTTAGGCGAGGGAAATATATCTCTATCCTTTTAAATGCTGAACTCGCAAAATCATGATACATTATATAATATAAACCTATAATCTGCAGAGATACGTTTTCAACTTGATCTCACAGAAATCTGTGAAATGAACACAGTTCTTAAAACTGCAATCTCTGGTGGGAGCACATTGTAGACTTTTATGATGGGGACACAGAAATCAGACCTACTGGACCCAACTCATTCACTGAAATAAAAGATGTTTTCTCCAAACTCAATCAGTGTCAGTTTACACTGTTGACTCAAAATTATAAATAGCCTAAAGAATTCTGTGCTAAAAAAGAGACAGATGCATATTCAGCATTGCTCAGTTATGTATGGAAGGAGGTCATTGACTTTCAGTGGGTGTGATTTCAGTTTCCATCACAAAAAAGTCTACAATGATGTGACCCCACCATAGTTTACATTTATAAAATAATTGTAAGTTTTAAGAATTAAGAATAATTTCAAAGATTTCTGTGGGATCATGGTGAAGTTTTCTATCCCTCATTCAATTTAGGTGGTGGTCATAACTGGTGGGAGAAGGGAGAGGGGGTTTGTAGTGTCTCAGATCTTTTGCTTTGCTATTGCAGCTATGCATATAATAGTGCAACTAATACAATAACTGAGTTTAGCAAAGTCAGTAATGAGCAGGGGGAGTTAAAAAAATAGTTCAAATACTATTTCAGTAGATCTTTTACAGAGTGCTATGGTCATGAAGTAATCTACGTTATCAGAAACACATCATAATATCTCACAACTCCTGCCTCCTGCTCACTGATTGGCACGGGGCCGAAGTGTTCTTGGCGAACGAGGTCAATGGTCGGAATCCCAGACGGAGTTGTGGAGGGAGATAAAAATTCAAGCGGAAGTGCAAAGGAAGGCAAGGCCAGGCTAAGGCATTGAATAATAAAGAAAGTAAACGCACTCTCAAGCTTTAACTCTTAACTGTTTTTTAATGACAACATGTCCAAGACGGACGCGTTTCGGCCTATGCCGTCCTCAGCGTCTTACCGAGGAAGGAACAAGCTGTTCCTTAAAACAGGTAATGTGACGTCACCTAATTGTCAAGCGGTCATTAATTACACAGGTAGAAGAATAAGTATAATAATACACATACATAAATAAAAACAGTTTTTACAACAAGAAAATGAAACAACAAAAAACAAAAAATAACCATAATACAAAAGATGCATACAAAGCAGACTCACAGAAAGCAACTCAAGACTAATTCCTCATTCAGTCCACTATGGGTGGACGGTTTGCAACTCAAAAATCCAAAACGCTTCTCTTTGGAGAAGAATGTTTCCCCTGTCTCCACCCCTCCTTGGTTGGCGAATTAATTCTATGCCCTGGAATTTCAGTGTACAGATCACACATTTCATAAAGTGTCTAGCTACCGGGGACTTCTCGTCCCTTCTGCGAATGCTGCTCGCTCAGTGACAGTGATTCTGACCCTGAGTTCTCTGGTGGTCTTTCCAACATAGCACTTTAACATAGACCACATATGACGATCGGCATGAGATGCGCCCTCTCACAGCGTATTTCTTACCAGTGCGTGGATGGACAAACATGTTACCCTTTATCATTGCATTACAGTGTATACAATTTCTGCAGGGGTAATTACCAGACGGGAGGTTACTCAGCCAATTAGATGGTGGATGTGTCTGCTTTCACTAGATTTTTTAGCCTCTTATGGGCAAAACGTGGGGGGTTGGTGAAGGAGTGGCCGACTTGTGGATCAGTAGACAGAATGTGCCAGTGTTTCCTAACAATTGACTTAATATTCCCTGACAGCGGTGAAAACGTATGCACCATCGTTATGCGCGGCTCGTCTGTCTTTGGAACCCTTTTCTCCAATAGTGCAGAACGAGTGGTGTCGCGCGCCTTCTTTAAACACTCTTCCTAATCAGTCTTATCATAGCCCTTGGAGAGAAAAGCTTCATATACGCAAGCTGATTGTGTTTCAAATTCTGTGTCGGTGCTACATATTCACCGAACCCTCAAAAACGGACTGAAATTGAGACTTTTTTTTCACAGTCGGTGGATGGCAGCTACTCGATCGTAAATAGCTATTCCCGTCAGTAGGCTTGCGATAGACAGTTGTCTCTAAAGCCAGTATTATTATACTTATTCTTCTACCTGTGTAATTAATGACCGCTTGGCAATTAGGTGACGTCACATTACCTGTTTTAAGGAACAGCTTGTTCCTTCCTCGGTAAGACGCTGAGGACGGCATAGGCCGAAACGCGTCCGTCTTGGACATGTTGTCATTAAAAAACAGTTAAGAGTTAAAGCTTGAGAGTGCGTTTACTTTCTTTATTATTCAGTATTCTTTTGTTTTACGCACCCAAACCCGTTCTCTATACCAACTGAGTTGAGCGCACCTTTCCCCCTCACCCAGGCTAAGGCATTGGTAGGACAATAAATGATGTGTGTTTATTTGTTTTTACCATGTAGCCATCTCTTGATATGACCCTGTAAGACACTTATGAGGTCTTCGGGAAGCACTCCATCAGAGGGAAGCTCCTCCACACCCATGGTATCACATATCATGAAGGGCAGATGTGCTGCTCTATACGTCTTATTTTTAATACTCAGGGTGTGAAACTAAGAACAACAACAAGAAACACAAATAAAATTAAGTAAAACATATAATAATGTGTCTGTTTACAGTCTTTGTTCAGTAACTGACCTCTCTTGTGAAGCTGTGGTCAGTCATACTCTCCACACCGGCTGCACTAGTCATGCGTCCCTGGAAGATGCTGTCAATGGAGTTGGCAAAGCTGGACTTCCCTGCCGCTATGGGACCATACAGAAGGATTCGGAGGCAAGGTACATCTGGATTGCTGACCTGAAGAGTTCTTAAATGTTCTATCATTGAATCCCTTTCCCTGTTCATTGAAACAGTGTAGAACTATAAATATACCAGGCTAATTTTGTATGATAAAAAATAGAGCATACTATACAGCAAAACTAATGGTGGTAAACCATTTTGGGTTCTCGGAGTAGTTGGGGTTTAAATAAACAGTAATATAACAAGTAATATACACAAGGTATTTGACTTTGTGTTAACTCTCTATACACTTAAGAATATACATATAGCATTCTGTACAAAGTACACATTTAATTTTTAATTTACCATACTGTACAATTAGTGGTAACGTTTTAATTTACAGCCTGTGAAGTACTGGGTAAATATTAGGTAAGAATGGTGTAACAAAAAAGTATGACGGGATGAATTACTGAGTACTTACAGTGTAAGTTTGCTGGAATAACGCACGTTAATGCTTTATTTTAAAGCCCGTGAAATACTGGGTAAGTATAAGTAAGAACAACGTAACAAAATATAACTTTATGTGTAATATTGCCATAATTACAAAACAAGTGGGGTAGCCTACAGTAGCCTATAGAAAAAGCAGGGTTGAATGTGACTTCATTTTACAGCCCGCACATCCAATATCGGGTGTAGTTACAAGTAGTTTTGGGGTATTTACATGTAGGTAATTTCAATGTACTTGTTATTTTCAGCAGGGTAGTCTACCTAAGTGGTGTAGCATAAATAGGCAGATGCAACAGTTTGACATTTGACAAGATGCCATTTATTTACAACATGGAGAATGAAACTTATACACAAAACGGATTCGTCTATCTTACCCAGTACTGCACGGGTTGTAAATTAAAGCGTTACCGAAAGCGTTATTGTACCTGTCCTGTTTGATTGTTTTACTTTTTTGTTTTTGTTTGTTTGTTTTTTAGCCTGTCCATGTTGTCTTTGTATGGTTGAATTTGTTCTTTATGCTTTTTTTGTAACTTGTATGTCTTTATGTCAGGGCTCCCTTACAAGGTCTCAATGGGACTCACCTGGGAAAATAAAGGTCAAATAAATAAAATAAAATAAAACTGACAACGGTGTGAGCACCCCTTCAAATTCTATGCAAAAACCTATGTGGAAACCCCCATAAAGAGGCCTCATTCTCATGTACCACCCTGCCAAAAAACTTACAAGTTGAATGAAACTTACAAGTTTAATGAAGGGAATATAATGTCAAGTAGAGAAAGGAAAAGAAAAAAAGGTAATGGAGATTTGTTACTTATAATAAAAATGGCCAAGGGTTCATTGTTTAGCAGCAAATATAAGGTTTTTATGATATTTAGCCATAATATAAGGGTTATGGGAGTGTATTTTTTCTAACATCTAACTTTTATAATCAAAATGCAACAATATGCAGTTTTTTAACTTAAATGTTTTGAGTTGATTCAGAATTTCTTACGTAGTGTAAGTATTCAGTTATTATTAGACACAAAATATGCAATATATTCTAATTTTCTTTGCCTGCGTTTTTTGCATTTCATGCAATATTATGCTTAGTTTACACTTCCTCGGGTCTTAATCTTAATATAATTCATATAATATGGCCCCCTGCCCCTGTTTGCCTTGAAATGGCCCTGTGTTCATCAGGACATGGGACACAGATCGGGTCGACAGGTGTGGCTGTTGCCGGCCATATTGAATTTACTTGTAGTTACAACAACTAACCATCAAATGAACACTGATAAAGGGGGTCAGCAGAAAGCATTCAAGCAGCTGACATCAAATACCACCATAGAAACCATACACTACAGTGTGATAGCATGTACTGTTGGATTCACTACTAAACTCAAGTTCTAGAGAATAAACTCACTTCCAGTTCAGGGTTCTCCAGGGAGATGGCAACACTGTGGAACACATACATATCATGAGTTTTGAATAATCATTCAATCAATAAGCAAGCAGTCAGTTATTCAACAATCACTGGAAAATATCAATACATCAACTTAACTCTAAAAGGGCAGTACATCAATATTTCCAGTTTCAAAGATTTAGTCAATCAATTTGAAATGCCATTGCTGGAATGGAAATTCTCATATCTGTTTGCAATTAAATATTTGAGATTGCATTGCCTACTGTACCAACGGATGAAGACCCCACTTCACTTGGTTGCTTTAAAAAAAAGTATACAGCATCAACTTGTGTATAGTTCTCACATCACACAGACTATAACATATTTTAAGAGGATGTTTCAAACACAAGATTCTAAAGCAAGTTCAGCTTTCAGAGTCAATTTTAACCTAATCCATAGCCCTGTTGTTTTAAGGACATAGATTACTGTATAGGAAGAAGTGATGTGGCAGCTAAAGTAAGGTGACCAGATTTCTTGGAGAAAATAAAAAAAAAACTTTTTTTGTTGTTGTTGTTTTGTTTTGTTTGGCTGTTACCAATGGAAAGGAGGTGTATTTTTGTTTTTGTAGGCCTAGTTATTCTATAGTCCTACTGGACAATTCACTGCATTGTGTTCTGTATGCTAAAGCCAAGGTTGTAGGAAGTGGAAGGACATAGACCATTAAGATTAGATAATCTGTCTGCATGTATACCTGTTCCAAATAAAAGGAAATAGCCCTAGAGAGAGATAGGGGCTTATTTCTATTAGTAATAAATCGCCCTTTACACAACAAAAATGTATTTTTATTATATTATACAATATATGACAATAATATATCATATATGTACATTATATGTTGTACTACATGTATATTAAGATACTGAAATTATTGCCTTTTCATATTGAACAAATCCATTGTTTATAAAATGTATCATAATACAGTATAAAACATTATGCTGTGCGTATGTACGGCAGTAATCAAAACATTTATGGTTGGCTAACACTAGATTGATATGTCGTGTGTCGTTCAGGGAATTGGACTGGGGTCCCAAGGGAGGCCAGCTCAATTTTTGGTCAGTGCAAAGAGGAAGGTGGAGAGGGTGATGATGCAGTGCTTCCCCATGTCCGGCATCCATGGATGAGGTGCCCTTGAGCAAGAAATCTAACTCCCAAACTGCTCCCCGGGAGTTGCACATGGGTGTGAGAAGCTCTGAAGTTCCCAGCTCCCAACAAACCCCCGATGGTGTAGTAGACCGAGGCTCTTATTCTATGAAGTATCATTAATGTTATTGGTTCAGGATGTCACATGATTTTGAGTAGGCCCTAGTGCGTAGATTGAGAGTGAGTTACGTAGTGGAGGTAGCCTACGGTGTGTGCTAATGTACTGTTGCTCTAATCTCCAGTAAACCTGTTCATTCTGCAAAGCACTGTCTATGGACGTATTATTATCATTACCCCAATATATCACAGATGGGTTAAAAGCAAAGTGCAAATTCCACAAATAAATAACTATATAACTAGATTAAGGCCTAGTATAACAATGGGTTTTTCAATATATTAAAACAGTAATAATTTCAGTATTTTAATATACTGCAACATACTGTATAACTTACATGACATACAGTATTGTTGTCATATATCTTATATAAATTAATATGTTTATATATTGTCACATCATATATTGAGAAATGTATTTTTGTTTTGTATGGGGCATTAATTATCTACTTCTATTAATCATGGGCAGAAGTCAAAGATCTACCATCCTTGGCACAAAATCAACAGAATAACACATAGATCAGATTTTTTTTATGTTGTTGTCCTTATAAAATAAAAAATAAAAAAAACTTGCCTGTCCTATTGTATAATCCTATCGTATTCCTAAGCATCTGAACTGTTTTGTTGAATGAAAAACAAGATCCGACTTGAGATGCCTTTGATCAACCAAGTTGAAAGGCCATCAATTATCGCAAAAAAGGACGATCCAGACAAAACATGCTGCAACAGTCAGCTGCAACTATGGGCTTTCAGTTTTATTTTCCGTTAGTGTTTTAAACTTGCACTGTAAAAAAAGAAGTTAGCAGAACTTGAAATTTCAAAGTCAACCGATTTCACTGGCTTTTTTAAGTTAGCCCAACTCATTAAAGTAAGTTAACACACTGTTAAAAAAGAAAAGTTTGCTGAAATTAAAATTGTAAGTCAACCCATTTCACTGGCTTTTTTAAGTTAGTCCAACTTCAGAGTGCATAACTTGATATTTCAAGTTGCCAGGACTCATTAAAATAAGTAGTCAGAACACAGCATCTTAAGTTGCCGCAACCTTGATGTCAAATTGACATGTCCCAGAATCCCTCACCTTCCACATAAATTCGATCATGTTTATCCATGTTGAAATGTAATTGTGAAGAATCAATGAGTAGATGAACAATTGTCAACACTATAAATTGCACAGTATAACCATCATTCTACTGTGTTACACTTTGTATTAAAAATTATATTTATTATGACACACCATCATGGAGACGACTATCCACAATTTACTTATCCTTGTAGGTATGATCACTAAAGTAATAGATAAAGCTTGTTTGGATATTTAAAACATTATTGCTGACAATGAATGGACATCAAAGCTGCAGGTGTTCAGATCAGTGATAAATCAAAATCATCTTAACAAGCTAATTATTTCAGTCAAGATATTAGGTTTGGGAGATGTGATAATGGCATGATGTTTCTATTAAAAAAAACACTGCTTATGTAAGGCTTTGTGTGAATATTCATTCCAATCAGGGTTGGATTGTAATGCTAACCAAAAATCACATTTATTTGAAAATCTGTTTATATTTACTAATAGGTTGCACTAGGAAGTGTGCAACCAGCTTAAACTAGGTTGCACTAGGAAGTGTGCAACCTCCGCTTAAACTAGGTTGCACTTGGAAGTGTGCAACCTCAGGTTAAACTAATCAACTAAGATTAGTTAACTTGCTTCTTCAGGCACACATTTTTGGAGCATGTCCAAATTTCAGTGATACCTGTGCTGGAGCAATCAAATGATCAATTTTGAGCTCAGTTGAAGATTATGAATTCCAGTTTGAAATCATCATTTGTCTTTTAAGAAAGGGCTTCTCAGTTACCCTTGCTCTTCCCTGAAAATTAACCAATAATCTAAACTTTATCCTAAATTTGGCATCAGTTTCAATCTTGCCTACTTTTTGAGAAGCCGCACTGAGCAGTAAGACAATATTTGAAATAAAAATGAACAGTAAGACAATATTTGAATTTAAAATGGACAATTCTCGGACGTAACTCTGAAACACCTCTGTCATGAGAGTGTTGACTTGCACTAGAGCCAGTGGGAGCTTAGCTCCAGGAAGTGTGACTCCAAGTGACCATTAAAACTAACTTGACATTAATCTTATTTAATTCATTTCTTCAGTGTCATAGAAAGAAAATGCTTTGGTATGAATGATTATCACAGTTGTTTTTAAAAGCATTTAAAAAGGATGCCATGCACATGCAAATACAGGCTATCAGCCTTGGTTTTATGGTTAGAGCAGGTATACAGATGAAGCCATACATAGACTAATGGTTGGAGCTTCAGACTTGAAATCTCAAGGTTGTTGGTTCAATCCCCATGTGCTCACTACTTGAAAATATGTTGGTAAGGACAGCGTTTTTTGTACTAAGAGCAATCACTGTTTTCTCAAAAAAAACATGTTGGCAGAGCAAGGATTTTTAAGTTGGTAGAACAAACAATTAGTAGTGTTTACTTACTTTAATGAGTCCTGGCAACTTGAAATATCAAGTTCTGCACTCTGAAGTTGGACTAACTTAAAAAAAGCCAGTGAAATCGGTTAACTTTGAATTTTAAGTTCAGCAAACTTTTCTTTATATGCTTTTTAAAATTATATTAAAAATATGGCATTACTGTTTAGGAAGAACTGAAGCTGTGCATAGACTAATGGATAGGGCTTCAGACTTGGAACTGTAAGGTTGATGGTTCAACCCCCATGTGCTCTCAACCTGGAGATGTATCAGTGAGGACAGCTTTTTTTGTACAAAGACCAATCACTTGACTTGAAATTTCAAGTTGGCAGAACAAGGAATTTTAAGTTGGTAGAACAAACGACTGTGTAGTTAAAGTAAGTAGTGTTTACTTACTTTAATGAGTCCTGGCAACTTGAAAAATAAAGTTATGCTCTCTAACTCGAGAAAACCAGTGAAATCGGTTGACTTTGAAATTTCAAGTTCTGCTAACTTTTCTTTTTTTACAGTGTGTGAACAACGGGGCTATGGCTTCAAATTTGCTTGGAATTTCCCTTTAATATTGTATGTGTTGTTCTTTAGAGACATGTTCAACATTTTAATGAACATACCTGATTCCTCTTAAATAGCCACATGATCGTTTGATTGACTCTAAAGACACAAAGAGCACATTCACTATAATATTAAAGGAGTTATCAACCTGTAGCCCTCACATTACTAAATTCTGTCAATTGTTCTGAGAAGGACCTCATTTTGTGCAACGCTGACTGAATAGCAAAAGCAGCTAGCACTAACTGATGAGGACATGAAAGTTTAATTTATGATAGCATTCGGTTGCCTTAAAGAAAAGGGATATTAATTGATTGGCTCTGGACTTGTCAGATTTTTTAATCTTTCTAAACTTCTGTAGTACGCTTATCTCTCATAGAACAGCTATTTCAAAATAAATAGTTACATTGGACAAATTTATGGCAATAACCATACTGTAGATGATTTGACCAATATAAATGTATCTTTCATAAACCCACACAGACACACAAATACACCCACACATTAATACATCTCAAATTCTTAAAATAATACTGTACATTACATCATATGGATTAAGAAAATCGATCATTGATTCAGTTCCAGTTCCAACCTTATTGCTGACTCATATTGCAATCTTTTCTCTCACCTGTTAAAGATGTTTGGTTGTCAGGCAAAATTTCCTTCACATTCTCCTCTTTTGACACTTTCAGTCACTTTGTCTATTTTGCTTTTGCATTCTGATTTCTTTACTATATTGCCCTACCAGTAACTGACTTTCTCAGTCTTTCTCTTTTTCCTTACTGATGCATATGGGTGTGTGTGTCTTTGGTCAATGACCGCTGGGAATGTCTTATCTTACAGTCTTTTTTACATCTCAGTTTAGTGCCCTTATCCACCTTATCAACCGTGATATTTCCTGTAAAGTCATTATATGGCCTCACTTCTCTACACTGTAAACCCAAACAGCACATATATTAGACATGACTTATGTTACGACCCCCTGTGCCCCCTTCAGGCCTGGCATGGGATATGCCTAGGCCAAGTTTTCCTGGCTGGCCTAATTGGCTAATTGGGTGCACCTGAGGGTGCTTATTTAAGGGGTTGTCTTTTCTCCCTCTCTCTCTTGATTCTCTTGACTCTTGGACTCTCTGGCTTTTGGGAGCAGGCACATTTCTGTTACAGGCACTACGGTGATCTTTCTCCCTCTTGCACTTTCCCTCTCTTTTTGACATCATACTGACTCTGGCATACATGCTTACACACACACGACACGAGCATACATTTCTTATTTACCCCTAGACATCTGTTTGATTATTGCTATTTATTGAATTCTGATTACTTTTAATAAATATTTATTTGGTTAACCTTTACATTTGTTGTCTGCCTCCCCCTTTATGTTGCGGCCTTGAGCCAGGTCGTAACATAAATTGAGTGCTCTAGTCCGGGATACGATCCGGACCTTTTTGATTTTGTGTTACTGTTAGTATGGTGGTTTTGATATGTTGGTGTCGTTTTCACATTTTAAAGCTAGTCTTATTCGTGCACAGACAACCTCCACAGACAGATAGGAGTGCCCAGCTGGACTCCTGTAGTCTCTTCCATCGGGCACTCATTTGTTGTTTTCTGTAAAATGTTTGGTGGTGGGGAGTGTACTCTGGGGGAGACTAGGATCTCCGTGGGGGGTGGCTTTGCAGGTTTTACCTGTGAGGTTGCCTCGAGCCCGGTAAGCTCCGAAGACAGATTAGGTAAGTTTAGCAATACGTAACTGAACGAAGT
>JAODXP020001472.1:0-5000 GCA_027497455.2 Sardinella longiceps | reverse complement strand
AAGAACAAAAATGGACCCTTGCCGAATGGGACTTAAGACATATAAACTGATACAGAATCTTAATACAAGCTCTGAGACCTTTGAAACTTGGCATGTATGTAGCCAAGAAGTTGCTGTACCTTCTAGAAAAACCTGTGTGTGAATATCTTGAAGTATGCCATGTTTAGAGCCCTAAGAACACATACCTAAAATAGGCGGACATGGAAAAAATTGGACACCTTTGCAGAATGTTTTTGTTTAGTTTGTGTTTGCTTTGGCAGGGAATGTCATAGAAACACATGGTATGGCTTGTTGGAAAGGTGAGGTTGTGCTGAATCCAGCAATACCCAATATGCAAATGTACCATGTACAATCAGGGTGCTACCTTCCTCAATGTATGAGGCGTCCCAAATTAAGGAAAATGATGCATTGATATAAATAGGTCTCCAGTCCAAAGTCCATGGTCAGTGCTGACAAGGCTGTTGACAATTTCATTGGTATAGCAAAGTACATTACATGAGTTAAGTACTAGTCTATATTTAGGATCAGGTACATTTCATAATAATACATTTCATATGACAAAATATGGAGACAAAAATTGAAATTCAAAGACATTAGATCGTGGGCAGGACATGCTTAAGCGCACCTCCCAATCAAACCATTTTGGTCTGAGAATAGCCAAACAAGCCAGAATACAACATAGAATGTATAGTCTGACCATGATGGATAGAGCCTAGAATCTTTCAAAATGCCTCATTCAATAGGAAAGTGCTAAGACCGGCTATGACCAAAGCCAGAAGGCTCTTTGTATGGCTCTAGCTACAACCAATCTGACCAAACAACACTAAGCCCACCCAATGACTCACTATCCATATGATTGGATAGACACTGCCAATTTCTGATACAATGGTTCCCTATGGCTGATAGCTAGACGCACCTGTTGAGCATATCAATTTGCCACCGCCAGGGTAAGTCTAAAGTACTGACAAGACTGGATGTAGATTTAAATATTTGTTCCTGTACATCAGAGGAGGGGGAGGGACAAACGCCAGCTGGGTTTGATAGAAATATCCAATCATTGGTGGGGTTGTGCTGAATCCATAATCAAGTCTCCAGTCATGTCCACGGTCAGTGCTAAGAAGAATGTTCACAAATTGGCAAAGAAAATTACAGCAAAGTAAAGTACTGCTCTGCATTTAGGATACGTTCATAAATGATGTCATATAACGCCTTTTATTATAAAACAGGGGTCATCAAGTATGGGGGCAGGGGTGTGGAATAGTATGGTAGGTCTATAGTATGGCAATAAGCAGTTTTCCATCCAACTTCCATCCACATTTCATGTTTGCATTAAATATCAAACACCACTTAAGCAAATTAAATTATATTTGCATCAGAGGGCAGATTCATTCATAGAAATAGTTATAGTGTTTCCATCCATAGAAACTGTTATTCACATAGCTTAAACAAGCATTGCAAGTTGGATTTAAAACCACCTAATTACATCAGTCCATTACTAGACTATTTTAATATTTGTGCATAAAATATTGCATGTCTGTAAAAATGCAGTAGGCTACTTTGTATGCACTGTGTACTGTACATCACATAGGCCTTTTCTCCACATTTATGGCCCACATCTCCTGGCCCTTGATCCACCATCTGCCATGGTCATCAGTCTGCCACTCTTTTCAATGTCACCTTCAGACATCCACTCATCCTCTGTTGGCCACTCAGCATTGGTCTCCAAAGTAGATGAGGTGCTGGGTTAGAATTTTGGCAGTGGACACCCTAGTGCTGGGGATAGCTCATAGACTTGGGCTTTCGGCAGTGGACACCCTATAGTGCTAGATAACCGATAGGCCTGGGCTTTGTGCAGTGGGCACCCTTGTGCTGGGGATAGCTGATAGATTTGGCATTTGGACATTGGACACCCTATAGTGCTGGATGACTGACAGGCCTGGGCTTTAGGCAGTGGACAGCCTTGTGCTGGGCATAGCTAATAGACTTGGGCTTTGGCAGTGGACACTTTAGTGCTGGATAGCTGCTAGGCCTGGGCTTTGAATAGTGGACACCCTACTGCTGGCTAGCTGATTGGCCTTTGGGCAGTGGGAACCCTAGTCCCTGCCATCTGATAGGCTTGGGTTTTGGGCAGTGTGCTGGATAGCTGCTCCTTTCTTGCTGATAGGCTTGGGCTTTGGACAGTGGACACCCTAGCGCTGGATAGCTTATTAACTTGTGCTCTGGGCAGCGGACACTCTATTGCTGGATAGGTGACAGGCTTGGCTTTGGGTAGTCGACACCCTAGTCCTGAATAGCTGATAGCCTTGGCTTTGGGCAGTGGAAACCCTAGTGTTGGATAACTGATAGGCTTGAGCTTTGGGCTGTGGACACCCTAGTGCTGGATAGCTTATGGACTTAGGCTCTGGGCAGTGAACACTCTAGTGCTACATAGCTCATTGGCTTGGGTTTTGGACACACTAGTGCTGGACAGCTGATAGGCTGGGATTTGGGTAGTGGATACCCTAGTGCTGAATAACTGATAGGCGGGGCTTTGGGCAGTAGAAACCCTAGTGCTGAATATCTGATAGGCTTGGGCTTTGGGCTGTGGACAACCTAGTGCTGTATGATGATGATGATAATAATAATAATAATAATAATAATAACAACTTTGTTTTATATAGTGCCTTTCATGATGCTCAAGGTCGCTTAACAGTAAAGCAGGGCTACTAGGGAATGTGACAGGAGTCATATCCCTGCCAGGAGAATGGTTTGATTGCCAACTGCATAGCTCAAAATTGGTTACCCCTGGTGAGACAGAAGGACTGAATATTGCAGTATACAGTCTAGCTCCAAAGCTGGTCTGGTCTGGTCTGGCTTTCCATTGACAATTTGAGTCGCTGACTGGCACCAAAGTAACTTGGATTTAAGATTCTCTGAGACTGGTTTGCAGGCAGAGCATGGCTGGGGCCTCGACTGAAATCTGGCTGCTTCAGGCTGACTGACCTGGTGTCAGGATCTACCAGTGAGCTATGAGGTCTTATGTTATGCATCTCAGCGTGGTCAATTTCATATCATTCCAATTAACATAAGGCAGGATTAACAGACAGATCAAAATACCTCTTGTAGCCTGACAAGCCTGACTATTCAGAAAATGTATTGTCTGGCCATGAGCTTTCAAGAGCCATAGGAGGCGTTTTGTATGGCTATAAATACGACCAATCCAAGCAACGATCAAGCCGATTCAAACAACGATAAGCCCAACTCCCTGTCCACATAATTGGATAGACACAGGCAATGTCTGAATACAATGGTCCCCTATGGCTGATAGCTAGACGTATCTACTGAGGATCACTAGGGTACTGTATGTCTCGAGTTCCCGCCTATGCTAAAGGTGGGTTATGTGATGCCTTCCTGGAATACTTTTTATATTGCTTAAAATTACCTCAATTTACACCATACACAACATGGCTATTGTCGACATACACTACACTAAAATTTGTTAATCACCTGTGGAACGAAGAGGCCAGAAAAACAATATATAAAAAAATCATAAGCATATGATTTGTCTATCAAACCCAATAGACGTTTGTCCCTCCCCCTCTTCTCTCATTCCTGTACTCTGAGAGGGGGGCTTTAGGGGATGTCTGAAGAAAGGGTAAGAAATATTTAAGTATATATCCAACCTTATCAGACCATTTTTTTAATGGCTTGATGGGAGGTGCACTTAAGCCTGTCTTGCCCATGACCTTCTTATACCTTACCTGAATATCTTTCAATTTTAATGTTTTGTTTTTATTTTTATAGTTTGTCATATGAAATGTATTATTATGAAATGTAGCTGATCCTAAATATAGACTAGGACTTAACTCATGTAACATACTTTGCTATACCAATGAAATTGTCAACAGCCTTGTCAGCACTGACCATGGACTTTGGACTGGAGACCTATTTATATCAATGCATCATTTTCCTTAATTTGGGACGCCTCATACATTGAGGAAGGTAGCACCCTGATTGTACATGGTACATTTACATATTGGGTATTGCTGGATTCAGCACAACCTCACCTTTCCAACAAGCCATACCATGTGTTTCTATGACATTTCCTGCCAAAGCAAACACAAACTAAACAAAAACATTCTGCAAAGGTGTCCAATTTTTTCCATGTCCGCCTATTTTAGGTATGTGTTCTTAGGGCTCTAAACATGGCATACTTCAAGATATTCACACACAGGTTTTTCTAGAAGGTACAGCAACCTCTTGGCTACATACATGCCAAGGTTCAAAGGTCTCAGAGCTTGTATTAAGATTCTGTATCAGTTTATATGTCTTAAGTCCCATTCAGCAAGGGTCGATTTTTGTTCTTTTTTTAGCTATGGGGTGCATGACAATATCTATGAATTTAACCATCTTTGCAGCAAAATATTTTTGTCCAAGAATCCATTTCATATTTGGGAGACCTTAAAGATGAAGAAAAACATGGTTGGGTTTTGTTCTACCATGGGTAGGGGTCTCTCAAAATTTTGGGCCCATTGTCACTAGCCTATTTAACTTTCTATAGATTCATCATAAAGACCTGTGATACATATACATTCAATAGATAGCTATAATATAGACACACATACTGCCCAATAGAGACAGCACCATACACTTACACTCTACTTAAATGGTAACGTAAACTTCACATTGTTTGGGACGCAGACTTCACTAAAAGCCAATGACACAAGGCTACAGTAATGACAGTCAACAGTCATAAACATTTTGACGTGACATCACTTGTTCATGATACACATCATGTGATGTTTATAACAGGCTTATGTCACTCTTATGTCAACTAAACTGTTAGCCAGTATGAATGCAAACACACATGAACATGAGACAAGCATCGGATTCAAGATAGAATACACATCACAGGCACTAGAGGAGAGAGAGAGAGAGAAGGTGAGTGAGAGAGAGAGAGAGAGAGAGAGAGAGAGAGAGAGAGAGAGAGAGAGAGAGAGGTGAGTGAGAGAGAGAGAGAG
>JAODXP020001471.1:5000-12500 GCA_027497455.2 Sardinella longiceps | reverse complement strand
TCCCTCCATCCACAGTCCTCTGGTGGCGCCGGACCCTTCTCGGTCTTATGCTCTGCTGGGTGGGCTGAAGCTGAGGCATCGGACTGGCCTGCGTTACTCCATCCGCCGTTTCCTGCTCCACTCGGCGTACCACCTGACCAACGGCCGCAAAAACATCCGCAACGACATCGCCCTGGTGCAGCTAACGGAGCCCGTGTCCTTCTCCGACTCTGTGACACCCGTGGCTCTGCCCAGCCCCCGAGATGTCTTCACCTCCGACTCTGAGTGCTGGGTCACAGGATGGGGCCGTGTAGCTGAAGATCGTAAGTGTGTGTGTGTGTGTGTGTGTGTGTGTGAGAGAGATGTCTTCACCTCCGACTCCAAATGCTGGGTCACAGGATGGGGCCGTGTAGCTGAGGGTCGTAAGTGTGTGTGTGTGTGTGTGTGTGTGTGTGTGTGTGTGAATGTGTGTGAGAGAGATGTCTTCACCTCCGACTCTGAGTGCTGGGTCACAGGATGGGGCCGTGTAGCTGAAGATCGTAAGTGTGTGTGTGTGTGTGTGTGTGTGTGTGTGTGAATGTGTGTGTGTGTGTGTGTGTGTGTGTGAGAGAGATGTCTTCACCTCCGACTCTGAGTGCTGGGTCACAGGATGGGGCCGTGTAGCTGAAGATCGTGTGTGTGTGTGTGTGTGTGAATGTGTGTGTGTGTGTGTGTGTGTGTGTGTGTGTGTGTGTGTGTGTGTGTGTGTGTGTGTGTGTGTGTGTGTGTGTGTGTGTGTGTGTGTGTGTGTGTGTGTGTGTGTGTGTGTGTGTGTGTGTGTGTGTGTGAGAGAGATGTCTTCACCTCCAACTCTGAGTGCTGGGTCACAGGATGGAGCCGTGTAGCTGAGGATCGTAAGTGTGTGTGTGTGTGTGTGTGTGTGTGTGTGTGTGTGTGTGTGAGACAGACGTCTTCACCTCCAACTCTGAGTGTTGGGTCACAGGATGGGGCCATGTAGCTGAAGATCGTAAGTGTGTGTGTGTGTGTGTGTGTGTGTGTGTGAGAGAGATGTCTTCACCTCCGACTCTGAGTGCTGGGTCACAGGATGGGGCCGTGTAGCTGAGGGTCGTAAGTGTGTCTGTGTGTGTGTGTGTGTGTGAGTGGCTATGAAGCTGGGAATCACAAATCTGTGTGTCTGTGTGTGTGCTTTAAATCTATTTATTCTTTTTTCCTATGCTATGGACTCTGTCTGAATCTGTCTGATACATTGATAGATAAATGTAGAATATGTATGTTTCTCTTTATCTATGTCTCTCTCTCTCACTCTTTCTCACACACATACACACAAACACACAAACTATGTCGGTTTGTCTCTATTTCTTTGTTATACACACATACACACACACACTATGTCACACACACACACACACACACACACACACACACACACACACACACACACACACACACACAATAAGTCACACACGTGTGTGTTTCTCTCCTCAGAGGATCTGAGTGGTGATCAAACTCTGCAGCAGCTGCGGCTCCCCCTTGTGGACGATGCTGCCTGCAGGGAGGCCTACCCTAAGACCACCAACAACCAGCTGTGTGCCGGATACATGCAGGGGGGCAAAGACGCCTGCCAGGTGTGTGTCTTTCTGTGTGTCTTTCTGTGTGTGTGTGTCTGTGTGTGTGTGTGTGTGTGTGTGTGTGTGTGAGAGAGAGAGAGAGTGAGAGAGAGAGTGAGAGAGAGAGAGAGGGGGGGGAAGGAGAGTACTACTATAGTAAGTACTGTAGTAAGTGGTGATTTATTTGTTTGATTTGGGCAGGCAAAGGTTAGTTTTACTGATGTAGGTAGACCAAGGCTAGTTGTAGTTGTGCAGCACGTCATACACATGATGCTTCAACAGGCTGCACAATAAAAGCTCAGAAAACATAAAAATACAATAATAAGCAAGGATAAATATTAATGAATGTGTGTATATATCATATGTGTCTGTAGGGTGACTCTGGTGGCCCCCTGGTGTGTAAGTCGTTTGGCCAGTTTGTCCAGGTCGGGGTGGTGAGTTTTGGACATGGCTGTGCCAAGTTTGGCTTCCCTGGCGTGTACACACGAGTGTATAACTACATGCAGTTCATTGAGGACTCCATCCGCTAATACAGCTGAACCACAGCAGCCTCTGGTGGACATACAGGGAACCTCCTTCTGACATTTCTCTGTCCAGGAGCCTCATTTATAAAACTCTACGTAGATTATATCCGGAAAAAAAATTAACATTCAAATCTTAAAATTTACATATAAGTAATCTTTTTATTCAGATTGATAAAACTATACGGCGCAAACCTTTACGCAGGCAGCTGATTATCAATATCAACATGACTGGATTTATGCATGGGTACGAGCCTTGTACTTCTCCCATTATCGTCCCTCAAAATTCTTTAAACAGTGCAGAAAAGCTCATTAATATGGTTAACATTCACCAGCAGTATTTCATTACCTCCGCCAAGGAGGTTATGTTTTCAGTCTCGTTGGTTTGTCTGTCTGTTTGTTTGTGTTGTGTTCAAGAAAGCAAATAATGGAACATCCGTGGTTGTATAGCATAGGCGTATCTTCATAAAATCAATGGAGGTGGCTTTTATCCATGCAATATTTTTAATACATGGAAATTCTTAATGAATACTGATTTTTGCGAGAAAAGACCGCACTTCACCCTGCTTTACAAAACTTTTTCTTGCCCAACTGGTTTTATAAATGAGGCCCCAGCACTCTCTGTCTCTGTCCTGACTTTCTGATCAATAAAGTCTCTATCAGCATCAAACTGGTGTGTCTCTGTGTGTATCATAATTGTTATTTATTATAAATATTTTGATTAATTTACATTTACTTGTAATGTAAAATTTTGTTTATAACTACTGTAGTCGTGTCAAATGATAAAATATTTAAATTAATCGCAACATTTTTAATCACCTTTAATCACAACTCTTACTCCAAAAATAATTAGGTTGTGATGGTACAGTGTAGGTAGCATGCTTATTTTGCCCTGGCTAAACCCTGACAGATTTAATGATTTATTTATTGGGGAGTTAATAAATCTTTAAAGCATTAATTTTCCCAACACTATAAATTATGGTAAAGATAAAAAAAAAAATGTATAAATTTAAAATGATCCTGCAGTACACTTGTCTATATCACCAAGCTGACCCCACCTGGTCCATCTAACTAGCCCTCCCTGTAACTTTACACCACCATTATAATTTACATAATGGCCAACATCATGTGACACACGGTTGATAGGACTGGACACGTCCATTTTCAGGGTAGACCTGAGTGGACTGATTACGTTATTCTTAATGCAAAACGGACACATTCAGCAGAGTTGTGGCTTTAAAAGTTTGGATGTGTCAGTTTTTCAAGAATAAAACCATTCAATCATTTTTATGGAAGTGTTTTCTCTCTGTTAGAGGATTACAAACTACACATTAATGTTTACATTTCGCATATTTTTCCATTAAGCAACAGAAGCACAGAACGTCTTCAAGAGCTGTTCTCTTTGAACATTAGGTGCTATAGCAAGCTAACCCTCAAAATGGCACTTCTGTAGGCTACTGAACAAATCTTAATTTATTAACATGGCAACTTTCACACTCTAGCATGTTCATATGATCTTGCTGTCAACAAGTAAGACCAGCCAGTAATCTGTGTTACACTAATATAATCAATTTGCCTAATTAGCAAGCTAACAAGAACTAACACTAACGTTAGCAAATATGTGAGTTAGCCATCAGGACATCAGGACACTGCAAATTTGGCAGGGAATAAATATATTCTGACCATGGATCATTTAGGTGAAAGTAGGTCTTAAAGACAATTATGTTCATCAAATTGTTTGATGTCCTGGGAATTTATAAGAAGGTGTTCAGTGTAATTGCTACTCCTCATCTCTATTCATTTGAAGGGGCTTCTGATTGTTCATTTACCCCGGAAAGGGGAGGTCTGGGGACGTTAATCATGTCATAATGGCAAAAGTCCCGGATGTCTGAAATCATTTATTCCATGCGTTGCCATGGCTCCTGAGCCATAATGGCGTCATGAGTTTTTAGTAGACTGGTATGATTCTGCACCGTTATCCGGAAGCAGTCGATGTGGCGGAACTCTGCGGCGAAGAGACCATAGAGCAGGAAGTAGGTCATGACCAACGCCCACTCCGACATGGCCGACAGAGACTGGAACCCAGAGATGTACAGAAGCCCCACTGGGGGAGAGAGGGTGTAGTTAAGGAGGGCAACTAGGCCTAGCGGGGGGCAGTTATCCAGTAATCCTTGCCCCTGTACAAGAGAGAAACCCCACTGGGATAGAGAGGGGGCAGTTAAGAAGGGCAACTAGGCCTAGTGGGGGGCAGCTATCACATTCATGTACTGTGCTAGAGAGAAACCCCACTGGGCCTGAGGGGGGGTGGGGGCAGTTATCACATTCATGGGGCAACATGAGTTCTGTGCAAGGGAGAGGCATTTAACCCAACAGGCTTACTGAACATGGGTACGGAATATGAACAGTTAAAGAGGTGTTCATCGTTCCACACTTCAAATATTGACCATTAGAAGTGCACCATCGGGGTGCTTGAGGCACACTTCATTTTGCTGCTTTTGAAGTGGAACAGCACTACACACTCAAACGAAGCATTCAAAGTGCTGTGACTGTCAGAAAAGGATACTGCCGAGGAGGAAGACTGTGGAGAGGCTGCAGAGGAGAGTGCGCAGTGGCGCCACCCAGTGGACATCCTGAAACGGTACAGCAGCTTTGAGAGTGAGCCACAGCTGCAGCCAGAAGTAGAACAGCCCCAGAATGAAAGCCACGCCTGAGGAAACCATGTGGACCCAGTACCACTCAAACACCTGGGACAGGAGACAAGAAGGGGAGGAGCAAGAGAGAGAGAGAGATGGAGGGGGAGATGGAGGGAGAGAGAGAGAGAGATAGAGGAATAGAGGGATGGAGGAGGGAGGGAGAGAGAGAGATGGAGGGGGAGATGAAGGCAGAGAGAGAGGGGGATGGAGGGAGAGAGATGGATGGGGAGATGAAGAGAGAGAGACATGGAGAATAGAGAGATGGAGAACAGAGAGAGAGAGAGAGGGAGGGAGGGAAAGAGAGATGGATGAATAGAGAAATGGAGAATAGAAAGAGGGAGGGAAGGAGGGAGGGAAATAGAGATGGAGGAATAGAGAAATGGAGGGGGGTGATGGAAGGAGCAGAGGGACAAACAACAATAAGGAGAGATTATTCATTTCAGTGCATGAGAGAGAGAGAGAGAGAGAGAGAGAGAGAGAGAGAGAGAGAGAGAGAGAGAGAGAGAGAGAGAATAGGAGAGTGGGATAGAGAGAGAAGTGAGGGAGTAAGAGAGGAGATGATGGGAGTGAGAAAGAGAGAGAGAGAAAGAGAGAGAGAGAAAGAGAGAGAGAGAGAGAGAGAGAGAGAGAGAGAGAGTGATGAAGAGAGGATATGATGGGAGTGAAAGAGAGGAGCACCTGGAAGTTTCCGAGGACGGAGAGGGCTGCAGCAGAGACGAGCACAACCACCAGACTCACCAGGTTGGCGTGGCGACACTTGTCACCAAGGTCACGCACTTGCTGGTAGCGGATAACACCAATCCAGACGGCTGGAGTAGAACACATCACGGAACGCACACACACACACACACACACACACAGCACACACACACGTACACACACACACACACACACACACACACACACACACACACACACACACACACACACACACACACACACACACACACACACACACACACAGACACAATGCTGAAAGAGGAAGAGGATAAGAGGAACAACAGAACTCACAGCAAACCAGTGGGTGACTTTTTTTTTTTACTCTGAGTGGTTTTAAAGTGGATTGAGCCACTTTGAATGACAGGCTAAACAGCCAATGGCTGTGACTGCAGAAATACTCACCCAGGAATGTGCAGCCATTGCAGATGAGAGAAAACACAGAACTCTGAGGAGGGTAGGTGCCACACACACTGCACAGGAGGAGAGTCTTATTACACACACAGACAGACACACACACAGACAGAAAGCACACACACACACACACACACACACACACACACACACACACACACACAGATAGACAGACAGACAGACAGAAAGACACACACACACACACACACACACACACACACACACACACACACACAGACAGACAGACAGACAGACAGACAGACAGACAGACAGACAGACAGACAGACAGACAGACACACACACACACACACACACACACACACACACACACACACACACACACACACACACACACACACAGACAGACAGACAGACAGACAGACAGACAGGCACACACACACACACACACACACACACACACACACACACACACACTCACACTGCTGGCAACAGACCGACTGATTATTAACCCCGATATTGATACGATGGAATGCCAGTTAGTCATTCTTTCCATTGTCAGAGCTACTAAAGACTACAATAAGAATCAGAGTAAAGACTACAGGAAGAATCAGCATAAAGACAGAGTCAGGAAGAGTCAGAGGAACTAAAGACTAGTTTAGACTAGTTTATATGCAGTCTAAAATGCATGGTCCTTACCTTACCCAGTGGACATCCTGAAACGGTACAGCAGCTTTGAGAGTGAGCCACAGCTGCAGCCAGAAGTAGAACAGCCCCAGAATGAAAGCCACGCCTGAGGAGACCATGTGGACCCAGTACCACTCAAACACCTGGGACAGGAGACAAGAAGGGGAGGAGCGAGAGAGAGAGATGGAGGGGGAGATGGAGGGAGAGAGAGAGAGAGATAGAGGAATAGAGGGATGGAGGGAGGGAGGGAGAGAGAGAGATGGAGGGGGAGATGAAGGCAGAGAGAGAGGGGGATGGAGGGAGAGAGATGGATGGGGAGATGAAGAGAGAGAGACATGGAGAATAGAGAGATGGAGAACAGAGAGAGAGAGGGAGGGAGGGAAAGAGAGATGGATGAATAGAGAAATGGAGAATAGAAAGAGGGAGGGAAGGAGGGAGGGAAATAGAGATGGAGGAATAGAGAAATGGAGGGGGGTGATGGAAGGAGCAGAGGGACAAACAACAATAAGGAGAGATTATTCATTTCAGTGCATGAGAGAGAGAGAGAGAGAGAGAGAGAGAGAGAGAGAGAGAAAGAATTAATTACATTAATGAGTTAGCGGTGCAGTTGGAACAGTCTGCAGCACCTGGACTCAAGCTCCAAGAAACAGAGGTCAAATGTCTGCTCTATGCTGATGACCTGGTTCTGATTTCTTCCTCTGCACAGGGGTTGCAGCAGCTCCTGGATCAGCTAGAGCAGTACTGCCAGTCCTGGGCCCTGGCAGTAAACCCATCTAAGACCAGAATTATGATTTTTCAAAAAAAGCCCAGGTGTCAGGAACACAGATACAGATTTAGCCTAGGCAGCACCGCCCTAGAGCATACAATGCAGTACACTTACCTTGGTCTGGTAATTACTGCATCAGGAAGTTTCAGCCTGGCAGT
>JAODXP020001470.1:12500-23398 GCA_027497455.2 Sardinella longiceps | reverse complement strand
ACACACAGAGGAAGTTGAGCGGTTTGAGGCTGCCTGTGTGTGTGTGTGTGTGTGTGTGTGTGTGTGTGTGTGTGTGTGTGTGTGTGTGTGTAGAGAGAGAGACAGGAGAAAGAGGAGACACACACACACACACACAGGAAGCAGTGCGGTGAAGAGCGATGGCTACTCACAGTGCACGAGCAGCGGTGTGGAGGACACCTCGTTGCCACGGTGTTTGTTGGTGAGCGTGGTGGACTGCTTGATCGGGGAGAAGTGTTTGGTGGTGGACGGCGTGTAGACGTGGCGCACCTGGATACCTGGGCTCGGCGACGTCTGGATATTACACTCCGCTGGGGAGTGGAGACAAACACTCTTTCAGCACAGATAGTGTGTGTGTGTGTGTGTGTGTGTGTGTGTGTGTGTGTGTGTGTGTGTGTGTGAAGAATGAGATTCAGAATGAGATTCATCCCTTATGAATAGGAATTTTAAGTACAATTCAAAACTACATTTCCAGAGGATTTGGGCACTGTGTTTATAATCAGTGTTACATGTGTGAGTGTGGTAGGTGAAGAATGTGTGTGAGGTGTGTGTGTGAAGAATGTGAGTGAGGGGTGTGTGTGTGAAGAATGTGTGAGGTGGTGGTGAAGAATGTGAGTGAGGAGTGTGTGTGTAAAGAATGTGTGTGACCGTATCGTATAGGATGTGACTGCTTCTAAGGTGGGACTGGTTACCTTTAAACAGCACCGATGCCACTTCCAGATCGGAGTTGACCTGGTCTTGGATGTTCTTGCTGTCTTCCTCGTTAAGCGACTTCACGAATCGGGAGCAGACGTTCATATCAAAGCGGTTGGGCAGTATGAACTTGATGCCCATGGCGACGTTCTGTGAGCTGTGGTCCTCCGGGGTGCCCACGCCGACAGGGTGCTCTGTCTTGATGCCCGCCATCTCTGGCATCACGCACATGCCCTCCACGTCGTCCGTAGCCATCGGACTCACCAGGTGTATAGCCCAGATGGACACTCCCGATATATAGCCTCTCAACAAGCAGGCTGTTCAAATCACTCCGCTCACTGACTCACTCACTCGCTGCTTTTGGGTAACTTCGTTCTGCAACTTAGAGTTAACCTCCTTGCCCCCCCATTCAAACGTCCAGTGTTTACCTACAGAAGAAATGAAAATGATATGATGGCAAGATGATGACTGTCTCGACCAGTTTAACTGTGAAAACTTATCGTGCAGTTGCACCAGCCCAGGATAGCGCTATCCTTCAGATCCATCCCATCCGCAGCCCACGATCCATTCCGTAACATAAACATCCAGGCCCAGCTGGCTGTCACTGATGTCTGTTTACCTTTAACGTTACACGCCTTCTGATATGATATCGATACTTGAATCCAACCCACTAAAGACATAAGTTAGGTTATATGGTCACTGAATGCAGTCTTTTATCAGGCCAGCCAGCTAAGCTAAGCTAGCAGCAAACGTTGCTGAAGATGGATATGAATAAACCGGTTAGAATGGCTAACGTTAATGTAAACACCTTGACACACACACACACAGCTACATGCTAATGTTAACGTTAGTTTCTCTTGCAAGCACTTCAACTCCAGACAGCTATCGATAATTTCACCAAACTCGAAGGAGCATTCTCTATAACATTAAGTAATGATACAACAGCATGAAGGAAAAACATGACTGTTTGTGTGGTGTATGAGGTATGTGATGCAGGACACGTCTCTGTAAGATAGCTTGAATGCTAACTCATGTTAGCAAACCGAAGCTACTCTGGGTTAACTTGCATGCTTTGGACACAATAACACTGCTAACAGAGGTTAAAAACAAACACCTCTCGAACCCCAACACACACCTAAAGCATCATACCTTGTCTATTATTATTGAAGGAGTCAAACTTACCTCAGGAGGCAGAAATATCCTTCAGACACAGAGCACACTTTGCCTGCTAACCGGTGAACTCAATGACTACTGGGGCAGCTAACACAGAGAACAGCTAACACACAGACAGACAGGCTTCTGTTTGGAAATGTCTTTTGTTTTCATCCGGTGTGTCAGTGCAGAGTGTGACGTAGACTATCCGGCGTGGAGCCGTGCAGATTCGGTGGATTTCCCGTGAAATTAAATTGAAGACAAATATTTATTAATATTTATTAATATTTGGGGATTCTAGTGATAGCCTGTCTATTACAAGTGCGTTATTAACCCAAGATCTAAAATGTGTAGGCTACGGTTATCTGGCCTATAAAATGCATCGACTATGCCTATGATTATTGATATTAGGCCTACCGTATTTTGTTTGAGGCCCAGACAAATGGACGGGCTATGTCAGGCTATTTCATCTAGCCTGCTGGGCAATCATTTTGGTTAGGTGGAAGTTAGGTGGGATCTAACCATAACCTCTTCTTGCAGTATTTCACAATTTTGTTCAGTTTCTTATGCAAATTCCATGGCTGAATATCTATAGGCAAAATCCAACAAATCATATAATTATTTACATCATAAGACTATGAGCCTTTCAATTTGCATTATGGACGTGACAAGAAATGGGCAAGCTGTTATGGGAGGGGGTCAGCTCTATGTTCCCACAGCCCTATGTTTCCCACATTTGTTAGGAATTTTTATTTTTGACATAATTTTTGGAAATTAGGCCCTATGTTCCCACAACCCTATGTTCCCACATTTTTTAGAAAATTTGGGAAATTGGGCACTATGTTCCCACAGCCCTGCATGCTCTCACATTACAAAGATTTTTTAAAAAAATTAGACCCTATTTTCCCACAGCAATATGTTCCGGGCATGTTTACACCAACACAGGTAATATTTATCCATTTAGCCCTTCCGTTCGCATTAGAATGGAGGATTCTGAAACTGATTCCAAAAATGATTGCTGAGGTGGATGAATATAAAATCGTTGTAAAATGTGGATGCTACTAAACCCTACCTGGAAGGCACCATTGAGGGCAAATAATACCAAAGATTGAATCTTGCTTGAACTTACATAGGGGGCCTACCAGGCAGGGGTAGAAATGTGGGAATATACCTGACTTTGAAGAAGAAAAAAAAACTCTTAGAAATGTGAGAATATAGGGCTGTGGGAATACAGGGCTGTGGGAACATAGGGCTGTGGGAACATAGAGTTGTGGGAACATAGAGCTGTGGGAACATAGACACGCTCCCGTCAAACAGAAGGCCCGGGGGCGGCCCTTGACACCATTTCATGTGGCCTGCCTAAAAGCTTGAAAAATATTGTAGGTGTATGTTGCCTGTTTAAAAACAATTCTAGTGATGCACTTTCTGCATCACAATCCTGGCAGTTCCCTCTGTGTGTGTGTGTGTGTGTGTGTGTGTGTGTGTGTGTGTGTGTGTTTTAAGATTGTTTTGAGATGTTCTGGCAAAATATTTTTAAGAAAACTTAGTATCAGAGTCTATTATCAGAGTAGGTGTCTAATGCTTATCAGAGTAGGTGTCTAATGCATGTCTAATGCTTGTTTAGTCAGCGTTACACAAGAGGAGTAAAACTTAGAAAACTCAAAGTGTCAGAGTAGGTGTCTAATGCTTATCAGAGTAGGTGTCTAATGCTTGTTTACACAAGAGGAGTAAAACTTAAGGAAACTTAGTATCAGAGTAGGTGTCTAATGCTTGTTTAAATGCTTGTTTAGTCAGCGTTAGTATCAGAGTAGGTGTCTAATGCATGTCTAATGCTTGTTTAGTCAGCGTTACACAAGAGGAGTAAAACTTAGAAAACTCAAAGTGTCAGAGTAGGTGTCTAATGCTTATCAGAGTAGGTGTCTAATGCATGTCTAATGCTTGTTTAGTCAGCGTTACACAAGAGGAGTAAAACTTAGAAAACTCAGTGTCAGAGTAGTTGTCTAATGCTTATCAGAGTAGGTGTCTAATGCTTGTTTACACAAGAGGAGTAAAACTTAGTAAAACTTATTATCAGAGTAGGTGTCTAATGCTTGTTTAAATGCTTGTTTAGTCAGTGTTAGTATCAGAGTAGGTGTCTAATGCTTGTTTAAATGCTTGTTTAGTCAGCGTTACACAAGAGGAGTAAACTTGAGGAAAAACTCAAAGTGTGGGAGTAGGCAGGCAGGGCCAGGACAGGAGGTTCTCTAGAAACTTCTCCAAGTGGAACCTTCACTAATCACTCACATTTCTTCATCCGAGATCTTAAGGTGTGTGCTGTGTGTGTGTGTGTGTGTGTGTGTGTGTGTGTGTGTGTGTGTGTGTGATTGTCTCTGATTAGCCAGTCCAGCAAGTCATTCCACCCTGCTCCCTCTGGTTATCTGTGTGTGTGTGTGTGTGTGTGTGTGTGTGTGTGTGTGTGTGTGTGTGTGTGTGTGTGTGTGTGTGCTCCTTCTGGTTGAGTTATCAGCCGTTATGAATTCATTTTGAGGGTTAGTCAGTTTTCAGCTTCAGGGCTCAAAGTTGCAACATGTTAATCTGATTAGCTGGGATTATATGCCAAATATTTCTCTCTCTCTCTCACACACACACACACACACACACACACACACACACACACACACACACACACACACACTTCTCTATAATCTGTCAAAGTCCTGTAAGCCCTATTCACTTTTGTGCTCTGCCGGGCCGCTCAGGACTGTTTTAGCAGACCCCTGCTCAGATTAGGAATCTGGGGCAACCTCCAGACCCCCCTCACACACACACACACACACCCTGCCACCAGCATGGGTTTAGTCACCCAGTCTGAGAGAAACGGCATCGCTAGGCACGCAAAACCTCTCTCGCTTCGTCACACACACACACACACACACATCGCTCTCAGGGCAGGCATCATAAGTAAAGCTCCCACAATAACCACCATAAGCTCCCTCAATAACCAAACTGTTTTTTTTCCCTTTTGTACTGGGGCCAATGTTTAAATAAGATGATAGTTGGAGTTAACTTAACTTTTAGCTCTTTATTGTTTGCATTGAGTTCAGTCTGTTTTATTCTCCTGGGTTAGATAATTATGTTACTGATGCTGCTGTTCCACTTGGCATTGTGTAAAAGTGTGTGACTGATAGAATGCAGTGTTGGTGATGCAGGGCTGAGGCTGAGAAATTGTGGCATTCCCTGATTTAGTCATTCATGTGGTGCTCTATGTTCTGGGCCCCTATGTCTGGTTTAGCGATAGCCATGTCTGTGCTAAAGGCCACTATGTCTGGTTTAGCGATAGCCATGTCTGTGCTAAAGGCCACTGATGTCTGGTTTAGTCGATTAGCCATGTCTGTGCTAAAGGCCCCTATGTCTGGTTTAGCGATAGCCATGTCTGTGCTAAAGGCCACTATGTCTGGTTTAGCGATAGCCATGTCTGTGCTAAAGGCCACTATGTCTGGTTTAGCGATAGCCATGTCTGTGCTAAAGGCCCCTATGTCTGGTTTAGCGATAGCCATGTCTGTGCTAAAGGCCACTATGTCTGGTTTAGCGATAGCCATGTCTGTGCTAAAGGCCACTATGTCTGGTTTAGCGATAGCCATGTCTGTGCTAAAGGCCCCTATGTCTGGTTTAGCGATAGCCATGTCTGTGCTAAAGGCCACTATGTCTGGTTTAGCGATAGCCATGTCTGTGCTAAAGGCCCCTATGTCTGGTTTAGCGATAGCCATGTCTGTGCTAAAGGCCACTATGTCTGGTTTAGCGATAGCCATGTCTGTGCTAAAGGCCCCTATGTCTGGTTTAGCGATAGCCATGTCTGTGCTAAAGGCCCCTATGCCTGGTTTAGCGTTAGCCATGTCTGTGCTAAAAGTCCCTATGTTGGGTTTAATGTTAGCCATGTCTGTGCTAAAGGTCCCTATGTCTGGTTAAGCGTTAGCCATGTCTGTGCTAAAGGTCCCTATGTATGGTTTAGCATTAGCCATGTCTGTGCTAAAGGTCCCTATGTATGGTTTAGCATTAGCCATGTCTGTGCTAAAGGCCCCTATGTTAGCGTTGGCCATGTGTGCTAAAGGCCCCTATGTATGGTTTAGCATTAGCCATGTCTCTGTTAAAGGCCCCTATGTTAGCGTTAGCCATGTCTCTGCTAAAGGTCCCTATGTTAGCGTTAGCCATGTCTGTGCTAAAGGCCCCTATGTTGGGTTTAGTGTTAGCATGTCTTTGCTAAAGGCCCCTATGTTAGCGTTGGCCATGTATTTGGGTGTAGTATTATTGCTCATCATGTAGTCTAGCCATGTGTGCTAAAGGCCCCTATGTTGGATTTAGCGTTAGCCCTGTCTGTGCTAAAGGCCCCTATATTAGCATTAGCCATGTCTGTTCTAAAGGCCCCTATATTAGCATTAGCCATGTCTGTTCTAAAGGCCCCTATGCTGGATTTAGCGTTAGCCATGTCTGTGCTAAAGGCCCCTATGTTGGGTTTAATGTTAGCCATGTCTGTGCTAAAGGCCCCTATATTAGTGTTAGCCATGTCTGTGCTAAAGGCCCCTATATTAGTGTTAGCCATGTCTGTTCTAAAGGCCCCTATGTTAGCGTTAGCCATGTCTGTGCTAAAGGCCCCTATGTTGAGTTTAGCGTTAGCCATGTCTGTGCTAAAGGCCCCTATGTTGGGTTTAGTGTTATTGTGCCAGGTGCCAGGTCCTAAAGCCTTATTCCCTCATGGTCATCACATAGCTTAGCGGTGTCTGACTAAAGGCCCTATGTTGGGTTTAGCGTTAGTGCTCATCATGTAGCCTAGCTGTGCCTGTGTCAGATTCTAAAGATGGTGGGTTGGGTTGGGTTTAGCGTTATTTCCTCTTGCTCATTATGTAGCCTAGCCTAGCCGTGTGTGTGCAGGGTTTTAAAGACCCTTATGTTGTGTTGGGTTTAGCGTAGCCTAGCCGTGTGTGTGCAGGGTTTTTGTTGGGTTTAGCCTAGCCTAGCCGTGTGTGTGTGCAGTGTTCTCACAGCTTTCCTTCTTTCTCATTTTTGTTCCTGCTTTGACAGTCGTGTTTCTGCTCTTAGTGGTCTCTGGTCTGGTGTTTCTTGGCCTGTTGCGTTTGGTGACTTTGAGATCCTTTGGCGTGTGTTGGCCGTGTTTGTGTTTGTTTGTTTTGAGGTGACTGAGTTGGGCTAATCGACACACATGCTAGAAGCAAAGCTGCAAAGTGGAGATTTCCTAACCTGCGATCAGCCTCTCTTGGCCCTCAAATCCCCCTCAAGCCCTTGTTTGGTATTTAGCCAGCTGCTAAACTCCTAATCTCTCACGCTGGCATAAGTAGCTGCCCCCCCCACCAGTCACTCAGCACTTAGAACCACCCCCCAGTCAGTCCCACCACTGGCTTCACCTCCAGCACACACACACACACACACACACACAGCACAATGCCTCTCAAAGGCTCTTAGGGGCATGGTTACACCTCCATACACACACACACGCACACACACACACACACACACACGCTGAAAGGCTCTTAGGGGCATGGTTACACCTCCACACACACACACACACACACACACTGAAAGGCTCTTAGGGGCATGGTTACACCTCCACACACACACACACACACACACACACACACACACACACACACACACACACTGAAAGGCTCTTAGGGGCATGGCTGCCTGTGTTTGCCCAGGCCCACTGGACCATGGCGGAGTCTCTGGCGGAGTCAGACGCGTATGAGAAGGCGCCAGCCGTGCCGGACTGGACGGCCAGGTGAAGGGCAGAGAAGATGGGTGACTGTAGCAGGGTCCTGCCAGGCAGAGGGAGATGGGTGACTGTAGCAGGGTCCTGCCAGGCAGAGGGAGATGGGTGACTGTAGCAGGGTCCTGGCCAGGCAGAGGGAGGTGGGTGACTGTAGCAGGGGACAGGGCGGGCAGAGGGAGATGGGTGATGGGCAGGGCAGGGTGGGCTGAGCAGGGCCAGGGCGGGCGAGAGGGAGATGGGTGACTGTAGCAGGGTTCTAGAGGTGGGAAGTGGAGTGCTGTGAGGTCAGACAGGGAGATGTGTCCCAGATCCCCACTCTGTGCTGTGCTGTGCTGTGCTGTGCTGTCTGCATTATGAGAGAGCTGCTGCTGTGCTGTGCTGTGCTGTGCTGTGCTGTGCTGTCTGCATCGTGAGAGAGAGCTGCTGCTGCTGAGAGCTGCTGAGTGCCAGGTGTGATTTGGGGAGATTTGGGGGGATTGGGAGGGGAGGGCAGGGGAGGAGGAGGGAAGGGGAGGGGAGGAGAGGGGAGGGGAGGGAGGGACACATTTATTTATCCAAGGAAAAACAAACAACTCTAAGCTGTTCCACCACAAATTCGATTGTGATAATGTGCTTGCGAAACAACAGAGCCACTTATTGCCCACCCTACCCTACACAACCCTACCCCACCCTAAACTACCCCACACCACCGCACACCCCCACCCTACCCTACACAACCCTACCCCACCCTAAACTACCCCACACCACCGCACACCCCCACCCTACCCTACACAACCCTACCCCACCCTAAACTACCCCACACCACCGCACACCACCCCCTACCCTACACAACCCTACCCCACCCTAAACTACCCCACACCACCGCACACCCCCACCCTACCCTACACAACCCTACCCCACCCTAAACTACCCCACACCACCGCACACCACCACCCTACCCTACACAACCCTACCCCACCCTAAACTACCCCACACCACCGCACACCACCACCCTACCCTACACAACCCTACCCCACCCTAAACTACCCCACACCACCGCACACCACCCCCTACCCTACACAACCCTACCCCACCCTAAACTACCCCACACCACCGCACACCACCCCCTACCCTACACAACCCTACCCCACCCTAAACTACCCCACACCACCGCACACCCCCACCCTACCCTACACAACCCTACCCCACCCTAAACTACCCCACACCACCGCACACCACCCCCTACCCTACACAACCCTACCCCACCCTAAACTACCCCACACCACCGCACACCACCCCCTACCCTACACAACCCTACCCCACCCTAAACTACCCCACACCACCGCACACCACCCCCTACCCTACACAACCCTCCCCCACCCTAAACTACCCCACACCACCGCACACCACCCCCTACCCTACACAACCCTACCCCACCCTAAACTACCCCACACCACCGCACACCACACCCTACCCTACACAACCCTACCCCACCCTAAACTACCCCACACCACCGCACACCCCCACCCTACCCTACACAACCCTACCCCACCCTAAACTACCCCACACCACCGCACACCACCCCCTACCCTACACAACCCTACCCCACCCTAAACTACCCCACACCACCGCACACCCCCACCCTACCCTACACAACCCTACCCCACCCTAAACTACCCCACCCCACCGCACACCCCTACCTCCCTACACAACCCTACCCCACCCTAAACTACCCCACACCACCCCCTACCCTACACAACCCTACCCCACCCTAAACTACCCCACACCACCGCACACCCCCCCTACCCTACACAACCCTACCCCACCCTAAACTACCCCACACCACCGCACACCCCCACCCTACCCTACACAACCCTACCCCACCCTAAACTACCCCACACCACCGCACACCACCCCCTACCCTACACAACCCTACCCCACCCTAAACTACCCCACACCACCGACACCACCCCTACCCTACACAACCTACCCCACCCTAAACTACCCCACACACCGCACACCACCCTACCCTACACAACCTACCCCACCTAAACTACCCCACACCACCACACCCCTACCCTACACAACCCTACCCCACCCTAAACTACCCCACACCACCGCACACCACCCCCTACCCTACACAACCCTACCCCACCCTAAACTACCCCACACCACCGCACACCACCCCCTACCCTACACAACCCTACCCCACCCTAAACTACCCCACACCACCGCACACCCCCACCCTACCCTACACAACCCTACCCCACCCTAAACTACCCCACACCACCGCACACCACCCCCTACCCTACACAACCCTACCCCACCCTAAACTACCCCACACCACCGCACACCACCCCCTACCCTACACAACCCTACCCCACCCTAAACTACCCCACACCACCGCACACCACCCCCTACCCTACACAACCCTACCCCACCCTAAACTACCCCACACCACCGCACACCCCCACCCTACCCTACACAACCCTACCCCCCCCTAAACTACCCCACCCACCCACACCCCCACCCTACACAACCCTACCCCACCCTAAACTACCCACACCACCGCACACCCCCCTACCCTACACAACCCTACCCCACCCTAAACTACCCCACACCACCGCACACCCCCTACCCTACCCCCTACCCCACACACACCCTACACCCCCACCCTACCCTACACAACCCTACCCCACACCACCGCACACGCACACACACCCTACCCTACACAACCCTACCCCACCCTAAACTACCCCACACCACCCCACACCCCTACCCTACACAACCCTACCCCACCCTAAACTACCCCACACCACCGCACACCACCCCCTACCCTACACAACCCTACCCCACCCTAAACTACCCCACACCACCGCACACCCCCACCCTACCCTACACAACCCTACCCCACCCTAAACTACCCCACACCACCGCACACCCCCACCCTACCCTACACAACCCTACCCCACCCTAAACTACCCCACACCACCGCACACCACCCCCTACCCTACACAACCCTACCCCACCCTAAACTACCCCACACCACCGCACACCCCCACCCTACCCTACACAACCCTACCCCACCCTAAACTACCCCACCCCACCGCACACCCCCACCCTACACAACCCTACCCCACCCTAAACTACCCACACCACGCACACCCCCCTACCCTACACAACCCTACCCCACCCTAAACTACCCCACACCACCGCACACCCCCACCCTACCCTACACAACCCTACCCCACCCTAAACTACCCCACACCACCGCCACCACCTACCCACCCTACAC
>JAODXP020001470.1:0-7500 GCA_027497455.2 Sardinella longiceps | reverse complement strand
GGTAGCGTTAGCTATGCTGGTGATGAGCTGCTGCAAAGGTAGCGTTAGCTAGGCTATTGATGGGCTGCTACACTGTATCAAAGGTAGCGTTAGCTATGCTAGTGATAAGCTGCTGCAAAGGTAGCGTTAGCTATGCTGGTGATGAGCTGCTGCACTGTATCAAAGGTAGCGTTAGCTAGGCTAGTGATGAGCTGCTGCAAAGGTAGCGTTAGCTATGCTAGTGATGAGCTGCTGCACTGTATCAAAGGTAGAGTTAGCTAGGCTAGTGATGAGCTGCTGCACTGTATCAAAGGTAGCGTTAGCTAGGCTAGTGATGAGCTGTTGCAAAGGTAGCGTTAGCTATGCTAGTGATGAGCTGCTGCACTGTATCAAAGGTAGAGTTAGCTATGCTAGTGATGAGCTGTTGCAAAGGTAGCGTTAGTTAGGCTAGTGATGAGCTGCTGCACTGTATCAAAGGTAGCGTTAGCTAGGCTAGTGATGAGCTGCTGCAAAGGTAGCGTTAGCTATGCTAGTGATGAGCTGCTGCACTGTATCAAAGGTAGAGTTAGCTAGGCTAGTGATGAGCTGCTGCACTGTATCAAAGGTAGCGTTAGCTAGGCTAGTGATGAGCTGTTGCAAAGGTAGCGTTAGCTATGCTAGTGATGAGCTGCTGTAAAGGTAGCGTTAGTTAGGCTAGTGATGAGCTGCTGCACTGTATCAAAGGTAGCGTTAGCTAGGCTAGTGATGAGCTGCTGCAAAGGTAGCGTTAGCTATGCTAGTGATGAGCTGCTGCAGAGGTAGCATTAGCTATGCTAGTGATGAGCTGCTGCACTGTATCAAAGGTAGAGTTAGCTAGGCTAGTGATGAGCTGCTGCACTATATCAAAGGTAGCATTAGCTAGGCTAGTGATGAGCTGCTGCAAAGGTAGCGTTAGCTATGCTATTGATGGGCTGCTGCAAAGGTAGCGTTAGTTAGGCTAGTGATGAGCTGCTGCACTGCATCAAAGGTATCGTTAGCTAGGCTAGTGATGAGCTGTTGTAAAGGTAGCGTTAGCTATGCTAGTGATGAGCTGCTGCACTGTATCAAAGGTAGAGTTAGGCTAGTGATGAGCTGCTGCACTGTATCAAAGGTAGCGTTAGCTAGGCTAGTGATGAGCTGCTGTACTGTATCAAAGGTAGCGTTAGCTATGCTAGTGATAAGCTGCTGCAAAGGTAGCGTTAGTTAGGCTAGTGATGAGCTGCTGTACTGTATCAAAGGTAGCGTTAGTTAGGCTAGTGATGAGCTGCTGCAAAGGTAACGTTAGCTATGCTAGTGATAAGCTGCTGCACTGTATCAAAGGTAGCGTTAGCTAGGCCAGTGATGAGCTACTGCAAAGGTAGCGTTAGCTATGCTAGTGATGAGCTGCTGCAAAGGTAGCGTTAGCTAGGCTATTGATGGGCTGCTGCACTGTATCAAAGGTAGCATTAGCTAGGCTAGTGATGAGCTGCTGCAAAGGTAGCGTTAGCTAGGCTATTGATGGGCTGCTGCACTGTATCAAAGGTAGCGTTAGCTAGGCTATTGATGGGCTGCTGCACTGTATCAAAGGTAGCGTTAGCTATGCTAGTGATGAGCTGCTGCACTGTATCAAAGGTAGCGTTAGCTAGGCTATTGATGGGCTGCTGCACTGTATCAAAGGTAGCGTTAGCTATGCTAGTGATGAGCTACTTTTCATCTAGCACTGTCTCAAAGGCAGTACCTTAACTATAACCCTAAATCTAACCCCTCACCCCAACCCTAGACCCTTGAAGACACAGTTAAGGGTAAAAAACAGAAGCAGAAGAACCCAGGTCCAACCAGGCCCAAGCAGAAGAAGCCAGGCCTAAAGAGTTGATTGTGATGTTCTAGCGCCCCCGATGAGGTCAGGCAGTGTAAACACTGCTGAAGCTTCTGTAGCAGTGAGGGATGATCACTCACAAAGCCACAAAGGCACTGCAGAACCATAGAGCCCAGTTCCACCCTTCAACTTCAATGAAGAACCATGGAACCCAGTTCCACCCTTAGAACCATAGAGCCCAGTTCCACCCTTAGAACCATGGAACCCAGATCCACCCTTAGAACCATATAGCCCAGTTCCGCCCTTAGAATCATGGATCCAGTTCCACCCTTAGAACCCTGGAACCCAGTTCCACCCTTAGAACCATGGAATCCAGTTCCGCCCTTCTCAGCCTCACAAGTTCCCCATCCCAAGCAAGGCTCATCTCACCCCATGCGTCCTCACTCAAGAGGAAAAGAAATGGTGATATTATTATTATATTAATGCTGATATTATTTACATGTAAATCAATTAGAAAAACACAGTGTTTAAAAAATGTATTTCATAGAACCTTTAGAAAGGAGCTCTAAAGAGTTTGTGTCCAATAACATATTAAAGTCATGTCTTTAAATTGAGTATTTCTTTGAATACAATGCAATTCCAATGTTGTTAATTATTTAATGTTAATATCAATTAAATGAAAACAACCCAAACGATTCACTATTATACCAAAAAGGAATAAATTCAATTCCCTCTGTTTAGTTCCCTCTGTATGTAAGTTCCATGTTTGGCCACATGATGGCAGCAGATATGAAGTTGTATGTAAGTTCCAAAATCATTTCCCTCTGTTCTATGTAAGTTCCATGTTTGGCCACATGAAGGCAGCAGATATGAAGTTGTTTTTGCCAGCTTGCTCAGATTAGCAGTAGATTGTAAATGTTATCATAGGCTAATAGACCAACTCTATGTCATTTAAGTGTTTGCTGACATCATCATTATCCAAGAGGCACACCTTATTATCTGTAAAATATAACCAGTGCATAGAATAACCAATATATGGATTGTCTAGAAAATATATAACCATGTCAAAGGCACATGAGCAGTTTTATTATTCCAGAGAGTTACAAATGTATAGCCTGTCCATGTCAATATCACTTCAATGTATACCCTGTCCATGTCAATATCACTTCAATGTATAGCCTGTCCAGCTATGCTATTGATGGGCTGCTGCAAAGGTAGCGTTAGTTAGGCTAGTGATGAGCTGCTGCACTGCACTGCATTCAATGTATAGCCTGTCCATGTCAATATCAATGTATACCCTGACCATGTCAATATCACTTCAATGTATACCCTGTCCATGTCAATATCACTTCAATGTATAGCCTGTCCATGTCAATATCAATGTATACCCTGACCATGTCAATATCAATGTATACCCTGACCATGTCAATATCACTTCAATGTATACCCTGTCCATGTCAATATCAATGTATACCCTGACCATGTCAATATCAATGTATACCCTGTCCATGTCAATATCACTTCAATGTATAGCCTGTCCATGTCAATATCACTTCAATGTATACCCTGACCATGTCAATATCACTTCAATGTATACCCTGACCATGTCAATATCAATGTATACCCTGACCATGTCAATATCAATGTATACCCTGACCATGTCAATATCACTTCAATGTATACCCTGACCATGTCAATATCACTTCAATGTAAACCCTGACCATGTCAATATCACTTCAATGTATAGCCTGTCCATGTCAATATCACTTCAATGTATAGCCTGTCCATGTCAATATCACTTAAATGTATAGCCTGACCATGTCAATATCACTTCAATGTATAGCCTGACCATGTCAATATCACTTCAATGTATAGCCTGTCCATGTCAATGTCACTTAAATGTATAGCCTGTCCATGTCAATGTCACTTAAATGTATAGCCTGTCCATGTCAATGTCACTTCAATGTATAGCCTGTCCATGTCAATGTCACTTAAATGTATAGCCTGACCATGTCAATATCACTTAGGCCTACATGATAGCCTACTAGAATATATACTATTGAATCAAACAGATGCTGAATATGCTGACTCAAACAGATTGTGTATCACAGTATATCATACTGAGTTGTGTCAAGGTTTGTGTTCCATTAAATGCAGCAGATGGCGCTGTCTTCACGTGGTAACCTGAGTTTGGGTCTCCGGTGTCCCCGCATCGCATCCAGGCCGTGTGTGTCGTGCGGAAGATGGGGAGCCCTGGACGGGGTCCAGCCCGAGCTGAGATCTGGGTCGCCGGGGAGGGAGGGAGGGAGGGCGCAGGAAGGGTGGGCATTTTGTTTAGACTCGCTGTGGTTTCCTGTTTATTTGCCAGGGTCTCAAAGGGCTCTCTCTTAGAGAGAGAGAGAGTGTAGGCCTATTTAAGAGAGAGCGGGGTGCCAATATAGGCCATGGCTGCATACAGTACGTCAGTCTTACTCAAGTTTAAGTGTTTTTTTTTCACATAAAACTCAGAAAAGATGGCGTTTGCAAGTGTCGCTATAGAGATTGTTCTTGCCGAGTTTGCGTTATTAGAGTGCATTGAAAATGCACTCTATTGTTCTTCGATTTCTTCTTATTATTATTATTAGAGTGCATTGAAAATGCACTCTATTGTTCTTCGATTTCTTCTTATTATTAGAGTGCATTGAAAATGCACTCTATTGTTCTTCGATTTCTTCTTATTAGAGTGCATTGAAAATGCACTCTATTGTTCTTCGATTTCTTCTTATTAGAGTGCATTGAAAATGCACTCTATTGTTCTTCGATTTCTTCTTATTAGAGTGCATTGAAAATGCACTCTATTGTTCTTCGATTTCTTCTTATTATTATTATTATTATTAGAGTGCATTGAAAATGCACTCTATTGTTCTTCGATTTCTTCTTATTATTATTATTATTAGAGTGCATTGAAAATGCACTCTATTGTTCTTCGATTTCTTCTTATTATTATTATTATTAGAGTGCATTGAAAATGCACTCTATTGTTCTTCGATTTTTTCTTATTATTCTTCTTCTTCAACTATGTAATTCAGCTCTAACGACTCAACTTAGAAACTTCATTCAAACTACGTTGTAATCGTCATACTCGGGAAATGATTGCAATGTCTTTTCTACTTTGTAACTTTTAAACTTTTTAAACTATGACGATTTTAAAAATTTCCCATAGACTTAACATTAGCAGCCTAGCAACAACATAGCAACTACTTCAAATATCTTAGCAACTGCCTAGCAACCACATAGCATCCATTTCCATACTTGCGACTTAGCAACCACCATGGCAACTGACTTGATTTACCTAGCAACCACCCTAGCAACCACTTCACCTACCCTAGCAACAGCCTATCAATCATCGTAGGTACCTAACAACAGCTTAGCAACCACTTCCAGACTACAATCCTCTCACTTAAGACTACAGATTCAGTTCAACTTCCGGATGTCATCAACTATGCGTCCTCCCAGCCGGTTCCAGTCCGCAACTGTTTCAAATTAAAAGTCCTCATCATACTAATTTGATGGAAAATGATTTTACTATTCAAACTATTCAACTGTTCAACTATTCCAACTGTGAACTGTCCAACTATGACTCCTGTCAACTGTTTCCTCTGGCCACAATTATTTCAAAATAAAAGTCCTCGGTTGTGGGATGGCTATTTAGCATGCTAGTTAGCTTAGTTAGTATGCTAATTAGCATTTTTGATGCTATTCAACTCAGCTAAGTCTTCAGATCATCATGCTAACATTATTAGCATATTAGCTAGCATGGTTAGCATGCTAATTAACATTTTTGTTTTTTGATGCTGACGGCAAGTACGGTTAGGGGATAACAGAGGCCAATTTAACATTATGGTGAATGGACAAGGTAGAGAAAGTTGCTTAACAATAAAAGATCGCTAAGTAAAATTGAACAAAGTCCATATTAGATGTTTTGTCTAATCATGACCTATTTGCCTACTTGTGTTTAGACTAAAATAATTTTTCCATCATTTGTTTATTACAGTTACACTAACAGAAATGTCATGAGCCGTCTCTGCTCCTGTCAAAAGTAAAGCAACTTTCAATCACAAGTCTGATTAGCCCTGTTAAGCAAGCTAAAGTTAGCTACATTTACTGTGGTGATCAATGAAGTTGGCTAGTTAGCAAGCTAATGAAGCTAACAAACATCATCTAGATTGTCATCAGTATCGCGTTTGGAGGGGTGTCAAGTTCAGAATTCACATCGGACCATCTGACCATCATTACTACCTTCAGGCATTGCCCTCAAAAATGTGTCTGGCTCCTTGTAGATGGTGCTCAGTGTAACTTGTAGCTTAGCATGCCATTGACTCCTTCACTAATTTAGGGTTTGTTTTCCCCCACATGGGGGACACGAGGAGCTGATTTTATGGGCGTGCCCGGACTTGCCGTCTGTATCTATGTCTTCTGATCATTATGTTAACATTATTAGCATGCTAGCTGACATGGTTAAGCATGCTAATTAGCATTTTCATTTTTTTATGCTATTCAACTCAGCTAAGTCCTCTGATCATCATGCTGGCATTAGTAACATTCTAGCAAGCATAGTTAGCATATTAATCAACATTTTTGTTAATTGATGCTATTCAACTCAGCTAATTTGTGGTCATCATGGTAACATAATTAAGATGTTAGTTAGCATAGCTGGAATGTTAACATATATGATAATTTATGCTAGTCGTAATTGCACTCGTAATTTCTCTGAAATTGCATTCTCTAGTTATTATTATTATTCTTCTTCAACTATGTAATTCAGATCTAACGACTCAACTGAGAAACTTCATTCAAACTCCGTTGCATAGGTCATACTCGTGAAATGATTGCAATGTCTTTTCTACTTTGTAACTTTTATACTTTTTCAACTATGACTATTTATATATTTTTTAATTTCCCATAGACTTAACATTAGCAACCTAGCAACTGTATAGCAACTACTTCAAATATCCTAGCAACTGCCTAGCAACCACGCAGCAACCACTTCCACACTTGTAACTTAGCAACCACCATGGCAACTGAGTTGATTTACCTAGCAACCACCATAGCAACCACTTCACCTACCCTAGCAACAGCCTATCAATCATCTTAGGTACCTAACAACAGCTTAGCAACCACTTCCACAGACTACAATCCTCTCACTTAAGACTACAGATTCTGTTCAACTTCCGGATGTCATCAACTATGCGTCCTCCCAGCTGGTTCCTGTCCGCAACTGTTTCAAATTAAAAGTCCTCATCATACTAATTTGATGGAAAATGATTTTACTATTCAACTGTTCAACCATTCCAACTGTGAACTGTCATCAACTATGACTCCTGTCAACTGTTTCCTCTGGCCACAACTATTTCAAAATAAAAGTCCTCAGTGGGGGGTGGCTAGTTAAGCATGCTAGTTAGCATAGTTAAGCATGTTAATTAGCATTTTTGTTTTTTGATGCTATTCAACTCAGCTAAGTCTTGTGATCATCATGCTAGCATTATTAAGCATGTTAGCTTAGCTAGCATGCTAATTAGCATTTTTGGTTTTTAATGCAATTCAACTCAGCTAAGTCTTCTGATCATCATGTTAATATTATTAGCATGCTAGTTAGCATGGTTAGCATGCTAATTAGCATTTTTGTTTTTTGATGCTATTCAACTCAGCTAAGTCTTGTGATCATCATG
>JAODXP020001469.1:0-23274 GCA_027497455.2 Sardinella longiceps | reverse complement strand
TCTATCTAGTAAAGTACTGTTACCTATAGACAGTTACACATACATAAGTGAAGCGTGGCACACTACATCATGGCTTGACCATTGTATTAGCACAGCTGATGGTCATGCTGCCATTGAGAAAATGGATATTAAATATGGAGTAGCGCTTACAGACCACATACCCTTGGCCTTTACTATTAATGTTGCAGAACTGCCATCTATAATTACCAACACTAATAATGGTAGAGGTAATGTGTCCACTAAAATAGACTGGTCAGCTCTCTCTGATGAGGATTTGGTAACATATTATGCAAACACAGACCAATGCTTGGATAATATTTATCTCCCCAAAGAAGCCATTTTGTGCAAAGATGTTCACTGTCAAAATGGAGAACACAAGTCTGGCCTATGTGCCATGTATGATGCTGTAGTGGCTGCCCTGTATGAGGGTGGAAAACCCCTAGCTAAAAACAAGAGAATCAGGGCACATAAAGTAATACCTGGTTGGCATGAACATGTGGCTCCATATCATGCTGAAGCCAGGGAAACGTATAAGCTCTGGGTCCTGGCTGGGAGACCTAGGCAGGGCCCAGAGCTTGAGAGTAAAAAGTTGGCTAATGCCAGATACAAGTATGCTGTTCGTTGTATCTCTAGAAATGAGCAAGCCATGAGGGCTGACTCTATGGCCACTAAAATGATGGGTAACAATATGACTGACTTCTGGAAAGAGGTGCGGTCCCTTAATAGCTGTAATTCTTCCCTTCCTTGTACTGTTGAAGGAGTCTCTGGTGAAGATAGTATTGCCGAACTATGGAGAAAACATTTTAGTTCTCTTTTTAACTGTTTACAATATGACCCATATGCGGAGGATTCAGTGACCCATGATGAATCAATAACAATACTGACACACAAGGTGCATGATGCTATACAGAAATTACCCAACAGTAAGGTGTGTGGCATGGACTTCATAAGTGCGGAACACCTGAAACACGCCAGTCAGAGACTCTCCCTTCTTCTTGCACTCAACTTTACTGGACTGATGGTTCATGGCATATTGCCAGATTCTATGCTATCTATTTTGCTTGTACCGGTCATCAAGGACAAAACTGGAAAGGTTGGCTGCCTGGACAATTACCGGCCTATTGCGCTGGCCAGTATACTGTCAAAGGTGATGGAAAGAATTCTACTTGACAGAGTGAATGTGTATATCTCTTCTCTTGACAATCAGTTTGGGTTCAAGCCAAAGCATGGCACAGATATGTGTATATATGCTCTAAAAGAGATAGTGAACTTGTATAATTCTAAAAAGTCAAGTGTCTTAATGTGTTTTATTGATGCTTCCAAGGCATTTGATCGCGTCAGTCACAAAAAGCTATTCATTAAATTAAAGCAAGGAGGAGTGCCTGGATACATTGTCAGGGTACTTGCTTACTGGTATGCAAACCAGAAAATGCATGTCAAGTGGGGATGTACTATATCTGACCCTTTTAGTGTGACTAATGGGGTAAGGCAGGGGGGCATTTTGTCCCCTATTTTGTTTAATCTGTATATGGATGAATTGTCTAGACGATTGAATGCCTGTGACACAGGCTGTATGATTGGTGGGGTACTAGTCAATCATCTTATGTATGCAGATGACCTTGTGACCTTTAGTCCAAGTAGTGCAGGGCTGCAACAGCTTCTTAATGTATGCTCTGACTATGGTGTACAGTTTGACATAAAGTATAATTCTAGCAAAAGTGCTATTTTAATATGTAGAAGTAAACAGGATAAAAACACCAAATTTCCTGTGTTCAAACTGTCTAATAATCATCTTGATGTCTGCAAAAAGATAAAATATCTTGGTCATTATATTAGAGATGATATGAGTGATAATGATGACATTTACAGACAGTGTTGTAAACTATATGCGCAGGCAAACACCATAGCCCGTAAATTTACATTTTGCTCTACACAAGTCAAAGTAGCTCTGTTCAAGGCATATTGCACACCACTTTACACTGCACACCTGTGGTCCTTTTACAAAAAGTCCACCATGCAGAAACTACAAGTGGCATACAATGACGCTCTAAGAATACTACTGAAAGTTCCCAGAGGAGGGAGTGCTAGTCAGATGTTTGTGTCTGTAGGAGTGAGCACACTACATGCACTTTTAAGAAACTTAATGCATAAGTTCACAAAACGCCTGGATGATTCTTCAAATAATATCTTGGTTGCAATCTGTGATCCAGCTGTTAGTAGCGCAAGGTATTCATCCAGGCTGAGAGCGCACTGGTTAAAATGTCTGTATAGATTTTAATTATTTTACTTGTTCTGTTTTTCTTTTGTTGGAGTGTTGTTTTTGTATGATTGTCCTGGTCTGTGTTGATGTTTTTCTATTTGTTTTTTGTTTTGTTTTTGTTTGTACTATTTATATAACTGTATGTGGATTTGGACAAGTGTCTGGCGAATAAACTGAATTGAATGTCACCTCTGATCTTACTTTCGGTTTACAACAGTCAGGTCCCATTGAATCAGTGTAAAGTGCCTGTTCGCTTCTGCCTTCGCGTTCGGTCAGTGCAGTACCAAATTATTTAGTTCCACTCGCTAACTAACGCATTTAGCAAGCTCTTTCAACAGGGCTATGCTTGAATTCACTCCAGTATTTTCCTTTAATGCTTCTGTTTTTGTAATGTGCTCCGACACCTAAGAGTTTGAATTTACTTGCTGTTTGCTAAGTCAGGGAATTAGCAGGTTAGTCAAATCTATCTGTACACTGCGTTCAGTCTGAAAGGCCCCTTATGCTAGCCTGGGCGAAAGCCGACTGTTGACTCCGTCATACAGTCTGTCCCAACCCCCTAGCTCAGTTTCCCTCGGTCGTTCTACGGTTTAGCCAATCAGCACACAGTTTAGAGCGATGTCTCAGAACTTGCAGCAGCTTTGTAGTCCTACAGCATAGGAACGCGTTTGTTATCCCCCTCCCCCTACTTTCGAATTACATTTACAAAATTGTTACATGACATTAACATCCATGATCTTGAGGACTTTTTGCCACTACAATGTTAAAATAGATCGGGACTTGCCAGAGATCTGTTATTACTGAATGCAGAAGTTGTAGGCGTGAGTGCCAGGTGAGAGAATACATCATATCCAAACGGAAACCTATTTCAATTGCATTGGGCCAGACTGTATGACAGAGTCAACAGTTGGCTTTCGCCCAGGCTACCCTTATGCAGTCAAAACGCTCGATCATGAACGTCTCCACTTGGCATCCAAAAATCCCCAGTGTTGATGTCAACATTGTATCTTGTGGTCACTGTTTTTTCATGCAATTTACCACACACCCCCACGCCCCACACACACACACACTCACAGAGTGACGTCTCCACTTGGGGCGGTACACAGTAATACCACATCGTCTCCACTTGGGCCGGTACACAGTAATACCACATCCAAAAAGTGTTGATGTCAACATTGCATCTTGTGGTCACTGTTTTTTCCTGCAATCGACTACAGCCCCCACCCCAACACACACATAAACTTTCAACACTGCATCTTGTGGACACACCGTATTTGCTTGTGACAATGTGTGCAACAAATGCTTGAAATACTCACATAATAAGCATGGCAGTCATGATGCATGCACATATGTGTTGTTTGCAACTAAAAAATCCCAGCCCTAAGTCTTTTCTGTTTAGCTTGTTGTACAGTACAGTGCAGTAATACTGTAGGGGAGCTCCATAAAGAAAGAAGAACTTAACAAGATTCCAATACTAGAGAACCTCTGGTTTTCTGAAAGACAACACAAGGTGGGGTAGTGACAGTATCAATAGGTCTGTTATGGTAGATTTCTAAATGATGTTATGACTGACTGCATCTCTTTACAGTAATATAAATGAAAACAGCTGTCTGGTTGTGTACTCATCATTCATAAGGTGCAGATGTGTTCCAGCACCCTCTGCTGGACAAATGTTATAATTCATGAACACACTGCAGGTGACTCAGCTCTTTCGGCTGTAAACCCCTCTGAGCTCATGTATGGATTCTGACCCTCCATTCTCATCAGAACTATATTAGACCTATTCTGTTTGTAAAGGATTGTATAATATCAATGATTAGGCAATATTTTTAGCTGTACATTGTATAGAATTTTTATTACCTCCGCCAAGGAGGGTATGTTTTCGGTGGCGTTGGTTTGTCTGTTTGTTTTTCTGTTTGTCTGCCAGCAGGATAACTTGAAAGGTACTGCACGGATTTGGATGAAATGTTCGGACAAAGTGTATATTGGGAAAAGCAAGAGCTGATTCGATTTTGGTGGCAATCGGTGATCCAGAACATGATCTAGAATGTATTGTGTCTGTGACCACATTGCCTTGGCAGAGGTCTGCGCTCTCTGAGCGCTTTTCTAGTTTAGTCTTATTTTAAGTACCCTCAGTTCTAACAACAAGCCTCCGTCTGGTCATACATTCATAATTATTTATCCTGATCTTACCTTTATGATATCTGTATTATAACATAAATGTTTAGACATGTTAGAATAAATCCTGCCTGCTCTAGGCTATGTAAGCAAAAAGGAAAGACCACACGCAGAGTTTTCATGTAAAGAAACACATTTATGAAAGAATTTGACAATGTACATTAAATACAATCAGTACAAGTGTGACGTTTGGAAATAAAAGTGTATGCTGTGAGAGACATGAGGTGTTAGACACACACACACACACACACACACACACACACACACACACACACACACACAAAATAATAAATAAAAAGAAGAGATCCAGGGGCCTCCACAATCAGGTCTTGCAAGGTTTCAAAGCCGAGACTCACACACCAAGCCCGCCTGTAAGAGACAGGAAAACAAAAACAAAAAGGAAAACTAACAGAGCCCTCAAGGAAAACACAGTCCCATTAATGTAAGTGATGTGAACATTTGTATACCAAACATGCTGATATTGTCATTTTCCTCCCTTACTTCCTCACACACTGATGAAGATGGTGATGATGATGATGAAGATGGTCACTCATGTGTGCTGTGTTTGGCTTGCCTTTGTTGGTGTTCAAATACACTGATTCACCATCATTGATGTGCCGATAGAACTGGGTGCTGCTTCATGGTGTTGGGGTTCAGGTGCTGGTAGGGCGAATCCTATTCCATGGTGTTGAGGTTCAGGCTTTGGAAGATGGAGAGTCACTGTGGAATCCTTGTGTTTAGGCGCTGGTAGACCTCATAGAGTCCTGTTGCATGTTGTTGGAGTTCAGGGTCTGGTAGATGGAGTTTTGCTCTATGGTGTTGGGGTTCAGGCTCTGGTAGAGAGAGTCTGACTGTGGAATCCTTGTGTTTAGGGGCTCGTAGACCTGCTGCATGGTGTCGGGGTTCAGGCTCTGGTAGAGAGAGTCTGACTGTGGGATGTTGAGGTTCAGGTTTTGGTAATCAGACTGAGATACTGAGGAGTTGGAGGGATTTACAGACTGTGCCGGAGCAGGATCATTCTCATAATCAGCCAGAGCCTGCAAGAAACAATTATGGTCAGACCAGTGATTGTGATATCAATCTCTCTGTGTGTGTGTGTGTGTGTGTGTGTGTGTGTGTGTGTGTGTGTGTGTGTGTGTGTGTGTATTTTTGCTGAAGAGTGAGAATCATTTCACCTCTCGAGTGGCAGGAGGAGCTGACGTTATCTGGCCAAGAGGGACAGCAGCAGCTGAAATAACTAATAATAAATAATAGTCACATTTACTATTTTTGTGTGTGTGTGTGTGTGTGTGTGTGTGTGTCTGTGCACTCGCATGTGAAGTATAGAGAATTAGTAGCCATCCTCACCTGCTACTCTCTGCCTTTTGAATCTCCAGTGTATGAACACCACTAGTCCCAGCACAGCCACTCCAGACAGAGAGAGAAGCCCAATCAGCACTGCATTAGAACACAGATATCAGCAGCAAGTAGTTATTGGATATCGCTTTACCATTCTGGCTTATTGTCTTATGGCAGAAATTGCAGAGGGTTCAAACATACTTGGTAGAAGTGATGGGTTTGGTGATGATGGCGAAGACGTTGTTGTTGGTGATGATGATGCTGCTGGCATTACGCGGCAATGAAGTTAAATTAAGGCACATGATTAGTAGGACATGGTCAATCCACTCCAGAGAAGACCTCATATTCACACTGAAACACCATATTCACTAGGATACAGTTGCTCAATGGTGTTTTTTTGCCCCCAATGGCACCTTCCAGGCAGCATAGCCTAAAAGGCACTACCTCAACCCTATTCCTAACCCTAACCCCCTCAACCCTCATCATAACCCTAAACTTTTAGTGCCTTGAAGGCAGCGCTGCCTGGAAGGCACCGTTGAGGGTAAGAAATACCAAAAACCGATACGTTCCGCTCGTGCATGATGCAAATATTTTCATAGTTGCGATTAAACAGGTCAGTGTTTGAATAGCCGCTATACACAATCCATGGGAAACGTTGTGACCAATTTCATGCAAATGTTATAGCAAATAAAACAATAATAATAATAATAACAGCCACCTGATGATTTTGTTAGCAATGTTGGTGGTGATGGTGATAATGATGGTGTTGAGGATGGTAATGGTTTGGACCATGAAACTGTTGAGGAAGATGTTTCTAACAGACAGACAAAATAATTCTGTGTTTTTAACAGACAGACAGACAAAAGAATACTGTGTCTTTAACTATCGGGACAAGACAGTGACACTAAATGGAAAATTGTAAAGAAAAACAAGCAAAACTTTAAAGTGGCATTATCGTTTGAAAAATATTACTTACCAATCCTCAGTTGAGTCCTGCTGATCGTAGTGATGGATTCCCCTGCAGCTTCCTTTACTCCGCACCAGTAATAACCAGCATCTTCTGCAGTCAGACTCTTCAGGGTCACAGACACAGAGCCAGAGGGAAGCACCTGGACTGTTTTCTTCTGTGTCACAGAGGTCAAGGGAATGAAGCAGGTCAGCCTTTTCTGACGCTGACAGAAGTATTTGTTTCTGTTTTTGAATGTTTCAGGGAAAGGACAGACAAACTCTACTCTCTCCTGCGAGAGACGAGAAACTGTAGTAGAACTCCACTGACCTGTCAACAAGAAAATACTTTAAAGTTTAAAGTGTAAAGCATATAAACACAAAGTATTCTTGAACATTATTTTCATTCCCAAACTACTTCCATCACATTACGATAACGATAGCCCATTTCACCATTCTTGAAATAGCCACTTAAATATTTCAATACTATTGTACTTATTTGTTTGCCTATCCTCAAGTGCTTTAAAATAAAAGGCCTTATGACAGCAAAAGTGTCACCAGTGTGGGCTACTTCAGTGAGTGAGAGATTTCATCACATTCTATCATATTTTTCCCCAGCGCTGAGTCAAAATTACTGACCTTTGATAACCTTCAACTGTATGTAAGTAGACATTACAGCAGGAGCTTCAAACACCACACACTTGTAAAGTCCACTGTCCTCAGAGGTCAGCTGAGTGAATAGCACTGTTGTTACATTCTCCTTTTGGTTGTCTTGTAGAAAAAACCTTTTGTCCAGTGCTGGAGTATCCTGATTGTCTATAATAATGTTCTTAGAACAAACTTCCCCTGGTACAACTTTGCAAAGATACTTTCTGTTGCGACTGCCATAGCCACACTTTATGATGACATCACCCCCTTCATGTGCAATTGCAGTAAGAGCCTGGAGTTCAACTGCAAAAAGAAGCAATATGCCATGATTGTCATCAAACTAATGGAGAGAAGCAACATGATCAGCAATACAGTAGACAGCCCCCAGGATTACTAAAGATGCAAATTTAAAAGAGCCACAACACAAACAGGTCAGAATATTAAATGGGAGTGAAACAGCTCTGAATTTACCTGAGAGAGTTGTTATGATGAAGAAGAGGACAAGAATCTTCATCATTAGCTGATCCCTCGATAGATAGTGTCCACTGTGGTCTTGCTCATGTCGTGTCTACTAAGAGACTGAATGCCCAACTCTCTCGCACTGGTCATCTATATTTACTCACTTCCTCTTCTCTGCTCTCGAAACCTTTTTTGTTTTTCTTTCTAATGAGTGACATCATCCCTTCTTCCTCTTCTCGCTACTTGAGAGATCCTGTGAAAGGACCACTGCAAAGGACATGCAACTTTATTGACACGGCCACATGCTACTCCAGTAGATGTTTAAGGACAAATTTACTCATGCATCACAATACATGGTGCAGTAGGTAATTCTGTGTCTAAATGTGCTTCATGTGTGTCTAAATGTCCCCAGATAGAAGCTATCATTTTCCATTCAAATATGTCATTCATGGTATCCAGGGGCTATTTGTGGATTTGACAGAACGCTAAGAGATCTCAGTCAATCCACAACCCTGTTTGTTTGAGGATCCCGAACGCTATCAATATGGAAACAAAATGTTGGTGCACAAGAGCAGCTAATGCTAACGGAATGGGGTACAATGAAATTAAACTGAAATCTCAGACAATAGGGCTATGTGTTGATTTATGTCACTGTCATTGAAATGTAGCCTACTGTACAGTATACAGATTGGCTTCTCTCAATAGTTGCACTTGTTGTGTTGGTGTCGTCGTCAAATAGGCCTACATGAAACGAATCCTACAAAATTGTGCTAAAATGTGACAGCACAAAAAATTGGCACACGCAGTTCACGGCACCTCAGATAAATGAGGAATATCACCCCTTTCTTCTTCTATACATTATTCTTTGTTTGTGCCAAAACAGCATTTGAGAGTTCACCCTCCTACCAAAATCCCACTTTAACCACTAGATTAAGTAAGATTAAGCAAAACAGCAAACAAACAGTAGACAACAGTGGATATGGCATAGGCGATGCTTTATTTCATTATTCACAAAAGTTTGTAACCTACAGACCATAAGAAATAAAGAAACACAGTGCATAGATATTTAACCAGTTATGGTATGCTGTTAGCCTTGTCCATAATGCTGTATGGTTCTGCTGCATATAGCTGAGGAAGATAATGGGCATTTTATATTCTCATTAATGAAATTATTTTCATTAGAGAAATAGGTATTTTATGCAATCTTGTTTACACTGTAAACAAGTAATGACTACTATTTGTCTCTCCGAAAGTCCACCATGACCGTCTGTTTGCAAGTTACTTCCTGTCCACCTCTATTCTGTCCTATCTGATTAAAGGGCAACTTCAGTTGATTTCAACAGCTCTATTGCTCAAGCTACTCGAGACTCGCCAATACTGAAGACGCAAGACATTTTGGTCCAACCACATAGGTTTCCTTGAACAGGTATTCAATATTGGTTAGTCTTTAGTAGCTTGAGCAATAGTACTTTTTTCAGAATTTTGACTGAAGTTGTCCTTTAAAAGCAAAAAGCCCCAAATATATCTGTTAAAAAAAACTAAAGCTACGAGAACAGCAACAGCTTTTGTTCACTTGTTTTTGTGTGTACAAACAGTACTCATCTTTATCACAAAATGTAAATCCATAGGGGACATTTAGACACAATTGTATGGCTGAAGTCATTTTCCCTCCTCAGTGGACATAGGCCACTGGTGCAGCTGAGTTACTGTGGCCTGGTGGAGCTCCTGACGGTGGCATATTCACAGTCTTGCCTGAGGGGGGCAGTAGAGGTGTGTGGAGGGTCACTTCCACCGGGCTTTGAGTGGAAACTGACAGAGGAGTAGTTGACATCAGCAGCAGCATCAGTGGGGGAGGGACTTCCTGTGGCTGAAAAAGAAAGAAGTGAGAGTGAGTTTACTCACCCCTTTACTGACCTCTGCTCTGAGTCAGCTGGAGAGGTCTGCGTAGACCTAGCTTTGACATAAAACTCAGCCAATTAGAAGCATGCATGACTTCGGTCATTAAAATAATTACAATTGTTTTTTTTTTTTGTTTTTGTTTTTTTTTTTCATTTCCTCCATGCCCTCATTTCAACCTTAACTATCACACATTTGACCTGGTGTAGGTTGTGTGTCTGTGTGTGTGTGTGTGTGTGTGTGTGTGTGTGTGTGTGTGTGTGTGTGTGTGTGTGTGTGCGTGCGTGTGTGTGTGTGTGTGTGTGTGTGTGTGTGTGTGAGAGAGAGAGAGAGAGAGAGAGAGAGAGAGAGAGAGAGAGAGAGAGAGAGAGATGGTATCTGTGGACTGTCAGTGGGCTGCTTTAAAGTCAAAGGTGGCAAGAAAGTGTTGCACAAGAAAATGGCACACAAACTATTTATAATTGTACCTTCTGTCTCTCTCTGTAAGTGTTACATCCCTTCTTAGGTACATGTGTCAAAAATAAGTACATTAAACCTTGTAAACACATGAGTTCAAGTTGTTGGAGTTCAAGTTCTGTTAACTATCATACATTTGAGAACCCCTGGCGTAGGTTGTGCGTGCGTGTGTGTGTGTGTGTGTGTGTGTTTGTGCACGTGTGTGTGTGTGTGTGTGTGTGTGTGTGTGAGAGAGAGAGAGAGAGAGAGAGAGAGAGAGAGAGAGAGAGAGAGAAAGAGAGATGGTATCTGTGGACAGTCAGTGGGCTGCTTTAAAGTCAAAGGTGGCAAGAAAGTGTTGCTCAAGAAAATGGCACACAAACTATTTATAATTGTACCTTCTGTCTCTCTCAAAATAAGTATATGAAACCTTGTAGACATATGAGCTCCGCTGGAGTTCAAGTTCTGCTGTGTGCTGTGCTAACAATGTGCCTGTTTTGTGTTGTGTACATGAGATGTAATGTGCAAGTTGTTATGGAAATTATGCCGCACTGCAATTCAAAATATGTTGCTGTCAAATGACTACGATAGTCTATATAGCTCTAAGACATCTGTCGACTACTGTTCATTTTTGTCGACCAATGAATATGCCCTATGGGCTACAAAAGGCCTGTGTGTGTGTGTGTGTGTGTGTGTGTGTGTGTGTGTGTGTGTGTGTGTGTGTGTGTGTGTGTGTGTGTGTGTGTTTAAGAGAGTGAGAGAGAGTGTGAATATCTGTGGTCTGTCAGTGGGCTGTTTTAAAGACAAAGGTGACAAGAAGGTTTTGCACAAGAGAATATCACACAGGCTATTTATACCTTCTACCTGTCCACCAGAGTGTTGCATCCCTTGTTAGGTACAACAAAAGTAAATACATTTAGCAGTACACAGTACAGTTTTCACATTAAATATCAGAAAATAGCTCTGTGAACATTTAAGTTCTGTTTTGTGCTGCTATTGTCACAGTGTGCCCATTTAGTTTTATATACATGATATAATGTGCAATTTTTATTATGGCACATAACTATGAAAGCCTACTGTATACAACAGCTGTGGGACATCTGTCGACTAAAGTTATTTTTTTGTCAAACATCACTTGCCCTCTGGGCTATTAGAGGCCTATGTGTGTGTGTGTGTGTGTGTGTGTGTGTGTGTGTGTGTGTGTGTGTGTGTGTGTGTGTGTGTATGTGTATGTGTGTGTGTGTGTGTGTGTGTGTGTTTGAGAGAGAGATTGAGTTGACTATGGTCTTCATCTTTCTATCCGTCTTACTCTTTATGTCTATACGAAACAGTTGCAGGAGCACTTACTACTTCTCTGTCTCCTGCACATGTAAACGACGATGATGACCAGAACCAACAGCAAAACTGCAGCAGAAGGAGCCGCATAGACAACCACTGAAGTACCTGAATGAAGAAATTATCAAGACATGAGTAATCACTCACTCACCCTTCAGTAAGGCACCTCACTTCCTTCTTGCAGCACTGCTGTAGCAGGCAGCCCACTGCTCTGGGTTACAGCCGATTCACACCGAAATTGCGCCTTTGAGGTCCTTGACAGGTGCTGTGCATTCACTGTACACATGTGCGTATGCACAATGCCCAAGCATTTAAAATCTATTGAGACCACTTACCATGTGAAAAAGCTTTGGAAAAATAAAACTTGTTGCTATTTCAAGGAAAACAGACAGAAGGCGTGCAGAACATGCATGCAGTATACATGGATTAACCTGTTAACATGCATTCTAACCGTGCACCATGAACGCACAGGTTTTCGTGTGAATGGGTCGTAAGTTAGTGTATTTACTTTGTGCTTTATGTGTTTTTCTAATTCACAAGACCATATCCCTCACATGTTTTAAATGTATGTATATTTATAATCTTTTCTCAATTGGGATTAATCTACAAATGCCAAGCCATGTGACGAGTTTTATAAAAAATTATGAAAAAGATAAAAGCAGATAATAATATACACTGAAATATGTCATACCAGATGAGTTTGGTAGAACTGGTGGCTTTGGTGATTGTGGTAATTTGGATGTTGGGAATTTGGGAGAAGTTGTCTCAGGATCTAAATGAACGAGACACATTTATACAGTCAGTTAATATCTGTTTGTGGGTACTGTAAATCATTGTACAAGTTGGGACTTACCAATAATGAGTTGAGTCTTGTTGATCAACCTGTAGCTTGTTGTTCCATGCCCAGGTTCCTTTACACCACACCAGTAATCTCCAGCATCGGTTGCAGTCAGATTCTCCAGGGTCACAGACACAGAGCCAGGGGGAAACACCTGAATCTTTCTCAACTGTGTCCCAGGTGGGTCAAGTTTAGAGCAAGTTAACCTTTGCTCAGGGTGGCAGAAGTATTTATCTCTGTTTTTGTATTCTTCAGGGAAAGTGCAAACAAACTCAATGCTCTTCCCAGAGACGCTAGAGATTACAGTAGATTGCCACTGACCTGTCAGAAAACACCACACCTGTCATGACTTTATTGAGACACAATCAGAATAATGTACGCATCTGACAAAATGTCAGACAAACTGATGAGAAACAACAGCAGGGAACAAATACAGTAAACAGACGAACAGTCAACACACAGCAAAACCCAAAATAGCCACCTGTGTGGGGTACTAACCAGGGATAACTGTTAACAGTATTTCAGTAGGCTCCATTTTAGCTTCTTCTACTCTACACATGTATACTCCATCATCCGCAGTAGTCAGCTGAGTGATCAGCACCATGAAGTTTCCTTCTGATGGGTTGTCATGTAAAGAAAACCTTTTGTCTTGTGCAGGAGTATCTCCATTATCTACTATAATATTATCAGAACACTCTCTCCCTGATCCTCTACAGAGATACTTCCTGTTGTTTCCATATTTTCCGACGTCATAGACACACTTTATGATGACATCACCTCCTTTATATCCATTCGAAGTTAGAGTCTGAACCTTAACTGAAAACAAAAAAACACACACATAAAGCATGGACAGTAACACCACTTCTCAGAGACTCCTGGTCCTCCCTATCTGGTCTACTTACACTGTAACACACTTGTGTGTTTCCCATGACTTTACACACACACACACACACACACACACACACACACACACACACACACACACACACACACACTCTGCAGAGCAGACACACACACAAACTGTGCAACATGAACACATAAAGAAACGGGAAATGAGTACAAAAGTGTGTAACTGAACTCAGGCCACAGCTCACAGCATATAAAACTGTTGTTCTTTATTTAGTAACATTTTGGCAGATAACCCTCATCACTGTTTTAATGCTAGAAATGTAAAAGACCAAATAAACATATGACCAATACAGGCAGCAGCTACATCTCGAAGTCCTTGTATTTGGTTTGGTCTTTCTCTCTGTAAGTGACAATCACTCTTTGTACTCTTTGATCACATCAGAAGGCCATGTACTATGCTGAAAATCTGGTATGATGAGGACATATTAATTAATTTTGTAGATGTATTTTAATTTTACACTGTTGCACTGAAGCTGACCTGCAAACCCACATTGCCCAACGCAGTAATGCTGTCATGGTCATGCTCTCTAACCACATGCCGCTCTAAGTATGAATGCATTTAAACAGGCCAAAATGTAAACACCAGTATATGTTGCCAGACAAGCCACACCATCACATAAATGTATATTCTGGCCACGAGTGATAGACCCTCAGGTAAGACGGCTAAAATCTCACCGCGACTAACAAGTCAATTCAGATAACACTAAGCCAGCCAAATGACTCCCTTCCCAGATAGAACGAGGTGATAGGCTAAACACTACGAAGCGTGAATACAACCTAGATCATTGCAGCTGGATTTAAACAGCTCAGACACCACCGATGTCTGAGTACAACCTATGGCTGATGGCTAGACATAGTCGCTGAATAAATTCAATTTGCTACCGCAGTACGTCTAGAGTCCTAGGCTATTGAGTAGGCCAAGCATAGAAAGTATTACTGCAAAAAAACACCTGAGAATTTTACCTGAGAGAAAGAATACGATGAATAAAAAAATAATCCTCATCCTTAAGAGCTGATTTCTTCAAAAGCCTTTGCTGCTATACTGAGAGGACAACTCTTGCAGCGTCTATATCTGGCCACTTCCTCAGTAAGGAACACGTGGTTTGTCCTTTTTTTGTTTTTAATCATCAGAGGCATTAGTCTTTCTTCCTTTTTTATTGCCTTTTGATACACTTCATATTTTGCTTCTAATTGCCCATATTTAGGCTACTGTCTGTTACATACAGGGAATGTGATATCAGTTTATATCCACTTATTTTATTTAAAATATATTTTATACTTTTGTCTAGGGCTCTTTTGAATGGAAAAATAGATTTTACCTGCAACAATGGAATCGGATGAGCGATAATCACCGCTGTAAGGAAAAGCAACTATAGCAACTCAACAGCAATTCTCTGGATGACTTTGATTGTAGAATGTATGTCTGCATGGACATGATTCAAACATCCAGTCAAAGACATAATTACGCCCAAAGCTCCATTGAGTTCAGCCCTCCTTCTTGCTTGCTTAAAGGAATACTCCACCCCTTTATGAAAATTGGTTATTCACCCCCTTACTTGGAGTTAAATATGTGGGTAACATCATTTTGGTCTCAGCACATGTGTTGTCCTCGTCTGGCAACCCTAATTTTACCTTTAGCATAGGCGCTGGAAAATAAAGTTGCCAAAGAGTTGCTATCTGGCAACTTTACATTCCAGCGCCTATGGTAAGCTACAGCTAAAATAAAGCTAAAATTGGGGTTGCCAAACAGGGAAAACGTATGCATTGAGAACAAAATGCTTTTACCCACATATGTTACCCCGAGTAAGGAGGTGAATAACCAATCTTAATAAAGAGGTGGAATATTCCTTTAACCCCAAAGGCTTTCAATGGGATATAGCTTTGGTGTGCAGAACATGTCTCTTTTGCCTCCATCTCATTCTTTTAGGCCCCATACTCTCTGGCTGCCTAACAAAAAAACAGTAGTGTTGTTGTTGTTGTTGTTGTTGTTGTTGTTGTTGTTGTTGACGTCACTATGTACTCTTGACTCATTTGTTCTCACACTCCCTCTGCTGGTCATGATGGCAATCATGTTCATAGCCTACTCAGCTCTTTCTCCACCTAACCCTATGGACTTATTTATTGATTTATTATTATTTAATGATTATTCAATACTCGTCAGTGTTGAGCTTTATTAGGAATTTTCATTTTACATTATTTGTAAATGTTATGAGCTCCTGTCAGTTATGTTGTATGTGTCCACCTGTGAGTTTAGGCTTCTGGAAATCCACTCATGGCCCAATCACACGCATTGGATCAATCAACAGCAATGGCCGATTCACACCGAAACCTATTTTGTACAGATTCCATGCTACTCGGTTGAAATAGAAACAAATTATATTTTTCCAAGCGCTTTTCAAGTGGTAGTCTCAATAGATTTTTAATGCATAGCTCTGGAAAGCCTGTTCACACAGAACACCACAGAGACAGTTTCTGGTGTGAATACACACACACACACACACACACACACACACACTGGATGGACAGCACCAGTCACGGACAGTGAAAATGTAATTGCTGTGTGAATTGCGCCCAAGATTCATTTTACGTAGAAAAACATTATGGTGCAGCTGAGTTACTGTGGCCTTGTGGAGCTCCTAACGGTGGCATGTTCACAGTCTTGCCTCAGGGGGCAGTAGAGGGGTGTGGACGGTCACTGCAGTCAGGCCTTAGGAGGAAGGTGAGGAGTAGTTGAACAGCAGTGATTGTAAATAATAGAAAGAAGTAAAGAATAGAAAGAAGATTGATGCCAGGGTGGCAGCCTGAAATTCACTTAATTTGGTATTGAGAAAAAGTTACAAAAAAAGAATTAAGTGAAAATGTGAATCATTCAAGAGGCTGTTTAGCTGAGGGAAGGAATAGTATGTGAAAGGGAAGTTATCTACACCCTTGTGAGATAATTCTCCAAGTAAAAACTGTTAGTGGTTTATTTTCCACGACAAAACCAAGTGTCATCGCTCTTGCATGAATTATATTTACCGACTTCCTCTTTCCAGTGGGTTCACCACCTCAGACATGACATAGGGACATTTGTACAATGATGACAGTGTCATACTCCTCCCACAACAGCCAGGGTGCTTAGAAAATGTGATATTTACATGTTTCATCATATCATAGCCTTCATTTCTGCTCCAAACAAGTATGGGTGCCGACAAGTAGGCATACTGTATTTCACAGTACAAAGTCATCCTGTACTGTAGGTTGTATCCCAACCCAACACAGCATAAGCTATACACAAATACAGCACTTCTTCTGCTCTAATATACCCATATACCAGCCCCTCAGTTTACACTTCTCTCTGTAAAAGGGTCTTATTCTCGCAGTGCAAACTCAGAGTTGGTTGACTTGTCAAGATGGGATCTATCCGAGTGACCGAGGCCAGTGGCTGGAATCTCAGACAGAGTACTGAAGGGAGATGAGAATCAAGTGGAGTTGTGTGGGTCTTTGACAGCATTTAGCTACCGGATTGTTTCACTCCGACTAATTCCTTTAAGATAGGGTAGCCGTCTTCTATTTATTTTTATTTCATCATCAAAATGTATTATCATCACTATTATTTTTCTTTCTTTTTGGCATGAGATGTATACTGTGTACTGTGTCGTACTACTGTCGTACTATACCGTGTGTTGGTTTGTGTTTTAATAAAAACATGTTAATCGCATAAAAAGATGGGGTAGCCGTGTCTGCTCAGGTAGGGTTTTGGGATTAGAACCAAATGGTGGCTGGATCGATCCCTGAGTAGTGGACCACAGCTGAGCAAGGCCCCAGTAAAGCCCCTAACCCCTCACTGTTCCTCAGGAGCAGCTGAAGGAGGCTGCCATCTGCATAGTTGTGTGTCTCATAAATGTGTGCTTTGAATCATTTGAATCATAAAAAAACTCCAAATGTTTATTATTATTATTATTATTATTATTATTATTATTATTATTATTGTTATTGTTTTATTAATGATAATAATACCAATTAATTAATATTATTAATAATTATTATTATTTAAAAAAACTCCAAATGATTCAAAGCACACATTTATGAGACACACAACTATGCAGATGTTGGCCTCATTCATTTATTTCTTCATGTCACCCATGAATGTCTTGCAGTGCAGCTATTTTTGTGTTGTGTTACAAAGTTGAACAGAACACCCCAAATGTTAACAGAATGATTTAAATGTGTTATGTATAACTACACAACACTGTTTAAACCTGTATAGTATCCAAGAGCATGGTCATCCATTTACATCAACTGTATTTTTTACTGTAAAAAGAGAGAAACAACAGGAAAGTTGTGACACAAAAAGTGACTCAAAGCAGCGAAAGTATAAGTATAAGAACTTATGCCTTTCATATATTTCAGTTCATTTCAGACCGTTATCGTCCCACAAGGGAAAATTTGGTCAGTGGTTCATACGACTAGCCTGACATAGCCCGACCATAATACTGCTGTTCATCCGTATTCATGGTCTGGAGGTTCTTTAACTTGGCGCGATTATACTGCGGGGGGAGGGCATTCACTTTTGGTTTGAAACAATTGGACAGCTCGTCTAATCAGCGTCGCTTATTGGCCGGTAGACTCTCTACCGATATAAACACGCCCAAGAGGACCGTTCCCAGACCATGGATACGTATGAACATTCGTATTATGGGCGGGCTATGTCAGGCTATCATACGACATAAACTCTACAAATACATGACACAACATGACAGAATAAATTGAAAAACATAAAAAAGCAGTATTTACAGACAACTTAGACCAGCCTCTGCCACACTAGCCCTAAATAATATGACATAAAGTTCCAATGCAACTCCAATGCAAGAGATTTACTTGTGAAAGTAAATGTGATTATTCAAAGAACTCAAAATTTACATATCAGATATTGTGAATTGACAGACAGACAAACAGACAGGTTGGTCAGGAGTTTGGTTAGCATCATATTTCAAGGGTTTTAGAAAATTCAACCACTGAATAGGTTGAGTCATCAGGAAGACTTCTTGGTAACTGAGCCATGACATAAACAGTGTTGGGGGTGGCATCTGTGGGCTTAGTTTCTTTGGAGTCTTTGACCTCCTCATATACATGATCTTTGAGAACAATCTGATAAGGTAGAAAAATAATAAGAGAGAGACAGAGAGAGAGAGAGAGAGAGAGAGAGAGAGAGAGAGAGAGAGAGATTAGTCATTTGGATATTAATTTACCAGTATAGCCATTATTGTGTAGTTTAAGTTACCTCTGCGTTTCCATCTGTGACGTTAGGCGGGTCGTTGGATTCATGGGAAGGCTCTGTGGAACAAAACAGTGGAATCACATCACAGTGCAATAGTGAGTGTGTAAGTGTGTGTGCGTGTGTGTGCGTGTGTGAAACAGAGAGAGAAAATGCAACTAACCCTTTGTCCTCTGTCTTCTATACATGTAGATGATGATGATGATCAGGGACAACAGCAGCACAGAAAACAATACTACAACAGCATGTAGGGCAGATGATTTTGGCATGGTTGGGGGTGATGTTGTTGTTGTTGATGGTGTTGTTGATGGTGTTGATGGTGTTGATGATGGTAACGGGCCTGACACAGTAAGTAATAATCAGTGACGTGCAGTAAGATCTGTACTAGGGTAGTCAGAGCGCGTAACAATACCAAATCTGAATATAGTCCTAGGCAACCTGTCCTAAGCCTACTCTGTTAGGGACATGCAGGGCCGTTTCAAGGTACTTGGGGGCCCCAAGCAAACAGGACATGGGGGCCCTTCACTCCCCGTAAATACTTAGGCCTACATGAACCACATTGTTATAATTTTCAAACATCATCAATAAAATTATTTGTATTGTACAGTTGTCTAACTCCAGTTTAAAGTCATTTTTTGTTGAAAAACATCATCAAACTACTAAAATGATTAAACAGTCAATCTTGGGGGCCCCTTTCAGCCTGGGGCCCCAGGCAATTGCCTGGTTTGCCTGCCTTGTTGCGAAAGCCCTGGGGACATGTAGATGATGATGACTAGAAGCCCTGAGGGCAACAGAGACACACAACAGCACCTATATGTTTCCCCTGACATCTTGTTTATGACACACTTGATTTAATCCAATACAACCAATACAAAGACTTGTCAGTGTCAAAGTTGCTACTTACCAAATGTCAGGTGAGTCTTGTTTATCAGAGTGATGGATTCACCTGTAACTTCCTTTACTCCACACCAGTAATAACCAGCATCATTTGCAGTCAGATTCTTCAGGGTCACAGACACAGAGCCAGAGGGAAGCACCTGGATTCTTCTCAAATGTGCCCCAGGTGGGGTGAGTTCAGTGCAACTTAACTTTTTTTCAGGATGGCAGAAGTATTTATCTCTGTGTTTGTGTTCTTCACGGAAAGTGCAGGTAAACTCAATGCTCTCCATGAAATTACGTGAAATCACAGAAGAGTTCCACTGACCTGTCAAAAAACACCACAGCTGTTATGGATGTGCAGGTAAGGACTCAAGTGCAAAGCTTTATGTTTCATTCCCTCTGCAATATGTGCTCTCACACCATGATGTCTGTTTGAGATAGTAGCTCTATTTCCCCCCTTATACTTGTCACAACCAGAGAATACTGACCAGGACAACATAATATGATATTTTAAGGAGATTTGTGTTTGTATTCACCAATATTGTTTTTTTCAATGGGACCATCAGAACAAATTTAAGAAAATTTAAAAAGATATTCGTGAATGAGGCCCATTGAGAGCAAATGTAAATAATTCTGGACTGCAACCACACATGCATTTTTTCAATGAGAACATCTCCATTGACATGAGCTTTGGCAACCAGTTTGTGCAGGGGACCATTTCTTGTGGGAATACACAGATGCACAGCCAAGGTGAACACACAGCAGTTCTGCTAAAGATCACAAATGCCCTCGTTGCTGTGTAAATGTTGCCTGGTCATAACCAGACCCTCAGTCTACACTTCTCAAAGCGATTTGATCAGCACTTTACTAATAGACTATTGTATTCTTGTGCTGCATTCTTTAAAGGGACACCAGGCATGACTGTGGTTTTCTCCGGAGCTCCACCTACAGTCGCTACTGATGCGCGGGCCGGCCCGAGCCCGGCGGGACCCTCGGGCCAGGTTGGGTCGGGCCATTATTTTCATAAGAATCCACGGGTTGCGGTCGGGTCGGGTCAGATCACAGACAGTCATAATTACAACGTTAAAATCACACGCACATCCGAGACAGCAGAATGCCAATTGACAGCGCCTGCACCTGTGTGTTTGCTCTCTCTCCCTCTGCGCACGGCACCAATGCAAGCAAACAGGCAGCATCTAGCCTACTGATGTGAAGCGCTCTCTCTCTCTCTCTCTCTCTCTCTCTCTCTCTCTCTCTCGCTCACGACAGCAAACCTAAAAGAGAACCAAGCTGTCTAACTATTTTGCTAAATGGTGATGGACATCGATCGTTGAACATTGACAAAAAGCACACACTGCTGACAGCAACCGAACCACATAGCCTATGGCTACACAAATTACTTTGTGCCCTAATCATACACAATTTAAAGGGAACCGCAAAGTCAGATTGACCAGTTACCGTAGGGTACATGAACTCATTTTCAAACTTCATTTTCTTACCTTAAAATTCTGCCTTAGAATATTTCGTATTTACAGCTATTATTAAGTGTGCTTGCTTATAATTCTTCTTAAGTGTCGTTTATTATTATCTTTCTTTTTCCCGTTTTTGAGTGACCCTACTCCTCCCGGGGCATTTGAGCTAGGGACTTCGTTTCACCTCTCATTTGTCCGTCGTGTAGTGCAGTAGTTAGCTTGTATACAGTTTTTTGATACGACTTATCGTCTTCGCGTTATTTACTTTTTTTCGATGCGATTTTTTCCCATTGAAATGAATGGGGACTCTCCGAAAAAAGTACATTTTTCCATCTGTAGCCCAAACCGTGAGGCGTAAACCAATGAAATTTGGTACAGTGATAGAGGGCTGGACCTTGATTCATGTCACCAAGTGGCATGTTGGTACCTCTCACGCTCTAGCGCCACCAACTGATCAAAGCCGTAACTGCGTTAATGGGCGTAACTTTTGATCCGTATGTCCGATTTTAATGGGACTGGTACCATTGGAATCCTTGGAGCTAGACGAATCCAACGCACCCTGTGACGTCATTTTCCGCCTAATTAGATTTTCCGCCATTTTGAATTTTGTCAAAAGTGAAAGTAAACTGACACTGGCCACATACTTGGTCCGATCGTCACGAAACTTGACACACATGATCTACAGACCATGCCCGGTAAGTGATAGTCGTGGCGCTCCCATACGTCAAACCGTTGACCCGTGGCAGCCAATGAAAAACGACTGCGAAGCCGCCAAACAGGAAGTGAGGTCAGATCTCGGAAACGCTATGACATATCATGACCATATTTGGTGGCCTGAGTAGAGAGGAAAATCGTCTGCACACTGCTTACTCCCAAAGAGGCTTTTTTATTCAATTAAAACAACGTTTCGACCCGGCAGGGTCCTCATCAGGCTTAGGTGGCCTGACATATGGGACCATCCAAAGTACCCTCGTAAAATTTGGTGGTATTTCGCCACTAGGGGGCACTACAAGTAGCAAAAACATGTATTTCGAGAATGCTTTGATGTATCACGCCCATATTTGGTAGGATGATCTTGAACACCATCTTAACTGGGCTTCTCTAATTTGGTGTCATTTGGCCACCAGGGGGCGCCACAGTGGCATCAGAATTAGAAAGAAAAATTATTTCTCTAATATCTCAGGAATGCTTTGACATATCGCACTCATATTTGGAGGCGAGCATTTGGGCACCATCCAAAGTGCCCTCCTCAAATTTGGTGTCATTTGGCCTCAAGGGGGCGCCATAATGAGCAAAAACGTGTATCGCGGAAACGCTTTCACATATCAAGACCATATTTGGTGGGATGTCTTTGGAGTATGAACCAGAGACGATAATTTGTGTGCGTTATGTTGTCTGACAAGGCGGTAATAAAGGCGATTTCAATTATATCTACTTTCAGTTTCTATTTGGTGGACCCAGCACCAGTCATTCTGCAAGCGGGATTACAGCGAAACAAATGCTAGAGACTGACGAGAAAGCAATTGGTCACCCTGTGATGGACCATTTAATCATTGAAGTGACTTCGAGGCTGGGAAATTAACAGCAAAAACGTTGCTTGGTGTCCCTTTAAGTGTGCAGATTGGCTTGATGTTGATGTAAACAAGGTAAGGCGTGATTCCCACACCGTCATACGAAAAGGGGCATAGACACAGGGGGTATTCCATCAACGGAGCTATTCGCTAAGCCGCGCTAATTTCGGCAAGCGGCACTAGTTTTAGTGTGAGTTCAGTTCCATTACTCTCGCTAAAAGTAATCGCAGCTGAGTTGCTGGGGTAACATATGCTCCCAAACTAACCAGCTCCGTGGCAGGTTAACTGCAAGGCTTTATAAAGCGGTGTCTCAGAAAATGCAGTCAGTCAGAAACAGGAGTCACCCAAAAAGGTTCCATACACCTGCTTAATAATCTTTCCCATCAAATAAAGGTTGATAGGTTTTGCAAACACTATGATGATGCATGAATTCCCCTTTTTACTAAATTACTATTGATATTTGGAGTATCTATTAGGAATAATTTTAGTTACGAATTAAAAACAAATGCATGCATAATCAGAGACTGTCACATGCCGGCCCATCACGTGGTGTCTGAAGTTGTAGGCTACGTCTTAATTGAATGATTGATTGATTTCAGTCGCAGGTGCAAGTCTGCTGTGACAGAACAACATGAGACTGGCAATTTGTTCCAACAAGCAATGGTCAAACATTATGATTCAAAATATATTTTCAATCACCTTTTCAAATTTCTGCATTGCCAGTAGGCCTACAACTATAAAAATGTTATATTCAGTTATTTCACACAAAATTCAACAGATGACGTATGCATATCGAAGTTTCTTTCTTAAAATTCTTTTAGTTCTGCCTTAATTTTACGACAGTTCATCAGATATTC